>JADLZN010005075.1:0-40205 GCA_018155175.1 Sinocyclocheilus anophthalmus
GTCCCACCCTCCCTGGAATCGCCGCCCAAAGCCATGCCCCCTTAATGCATATACGCTCACAGACCAGAACACCAGAGACAACATTAAAATAGGCTACATCAGCGGTTCTCAATTCCAGTCCTCGCGCCCCCCTTCTCTGCATATTTCATATGTATCTCTTATCACGTGCGACGTTTGTTCTATTCGACTGTGAGTGCCCTGGGAAGTGTACATCACCGGGATATGCCGCCATATTCCAGTTCTAAATCGATTGTAAGTCCATACAAGGCTTTCGTGGGCGGACGTAATTTCAAATAGTAGTATTTACAGAGGATATATTATTCACATTTCTCAAAAAAATTCTCTAGTAATTTCATCTGGTGTGAAAGGAACGCTAGCGTACGCAAAGTCCGGGAATGAATGTTCCGAAGTGAAGTAACTTCAACAGATTTCCCCTGCTTTCCCTTTGTGCGAGGACTGGAATTGGGACCCGCTGGGCACATCAGTGTCATTTCACCCGGTGAGAAACTTTATAGTACAGTAGAAATTACTACACTACCATGGCAGAAGATCGGGTTGTTTATGTTTGTCTGTCATTCTCGCTCTGTCTGCACAGTGTGTGTGAACGCGCTGATGACGTATCCTGTCTGTGCGAACAGGGTGCGCAGAGTTATGCTAATACATACGTTGACAGGCATGTAGGAAAGCCAATTAAAATGCTCGGGACCGAGCGTTTTGATTGGACGAACATTTCTTGATTCTACACCTTCCACAGCATATATAAATACATTTAGACCACTTAACTTAATGATTGCTATCGGGATGTGTAGACTTTCAACCAGCATAACAAAAATGTTTTCTGAAGACAATCACCTATTGCAACTTTAATACCTTCACTGTAGATAGACAAGAACTGATAGAAAAAAATATAACAGACATCAAACATTTTCTCCTGTTCTCATGGATTAATATTTATATTTATTTGCGCCACCATTTCGGTTAGTGTTCTACAGTTAAGGGTAGCACAGTAATTTAACGATTCCAATGAGCATTTGGGAGGTGTTTGTGTTCCCGCGTGCATGTATAAGGTGTTGTGTGGCAGAGAACGTATCACCAATGGATAACACCAACCGGAAAACCTTACTCTGCAACGGATCTACTCCCTGCTACTCTAACTCCGTTACACTTGGCCTTAACATTCGACTGTATCCGGATTGGTTCCACATACAACATTGAAAAGACATTAACGCGCATTCTGTCGGAAGTTAGTCCATCAGCGGGTGTCCTGATGCAGAGGTAAAAAAAAAAGTTTTTGAGGCAGCATTGTGATCTTGTAACACCGGATCTCAGTGTAATGTAAACGCAATCCAGCCATCATGTCTGCATTCACAGGTCGACATCACGGCAAAACGCCGCCCCCCCCCCTCTCTTGAGCTGTCAAAGAACAGATCGCTAGGGATACTGTTACATTTATTTTGATTTGTAAAATGTCCCACGACAAGTCAGCTGATGTTGCCAAGTGTAAACGCACCGTGTCCTAATTGACTGATGATCCAATTTGCTTGATCAGATCACGGTGATCGCATGGTAATGCCAAGTGTAAACGCAGCCCTGACATGCCCTGTGTACAGATAAGAAGTACTTCTGAATGTAAGTGTGTGGTGTCTCATCTGCATGTGTTTGTATTTATGTGTTTATGAATTATATATTGATCACATTTGTTCTTGAACAATTTGGATTTTGGAAGCAGAAAGTCTCCTTTGCTCTGTTTGGCTGAAAGTTAGACGCAGTCCTTCATGGAGGTGCATGTAAACAAAATAACAACATGATATTTGGATCATTTACTACATGCAATAAAATCATAATTATAGCACAGTTACTAAGCAACCATCAAAACATTTTTGTCATGATGTCATGATGTACAGTTTCGTGATTTGATGCTCAATGTGATTTGAGTGTGTGCGTGTATGTATGTTTTGCTCCATAGTAGGCGTATATGGCGAGTTTAGTGTTCATTAACAAAGTGATGTACGTGTGTTTGTGTCTGTCGCTGATCTCAGTGTTTCTCGTAGGCCTGTTGGAGCCTGCAGAAGCTGCTCATCTGACTGCAGGGCTGATAAGCCGTACAGTGAGCGCTGGAGACTGTGCGCGGGTGAAGCAGTCATCTGTTACGCCCGTGCGGTTTGCTCTTCTCACAGATCTTATGATCCGCAAAGTTGATACATTCCATAAATGCTGGTGTCTCTTTTACACATCCAAATCTCTCGATTCATCTCTTTAAGCAGATTTGTGGTGCTGTTCATGAGCTCCAAAACTGAAACAAAAATAACCAACAAAGACGTATTTATTAATTGTACGGTAGTAACTTTCATCTAACAATCTGTGATGACTTCTAATATGTTTTTAACGAATTAACTTTAAGGTGATAAATATTAGAATACATTAATATATACAGTATTGTTAATTTTTTAAATGTCCGAAAATATTAGTTTATAGGAGTGGTGTGAGGATGGCGACAAATGTATGGCCAAGAATACCTAATATTAGTTAACCAATAGAGGTTATGGAATTCTACGCGGCGTGGGGGGGGGGCTGGGAGGAAGAGGAAAACGGTGGGGGTAAGGAGAGTAGGGGGGAGAAGCGAGGGATGAGTTAGTGTGTAAGGGCGCTGACGTAGTTAGGTAGGAGGGAAGAAGTTGGCGTCGGCCAAGGCAACAGGGGGTGCCCGGGGCGCTGAGGGAAGACAGAGGAACCCAGGGGGGGAACGCAAAAGCCCCGCGCCTCGACCAGCACTAGAGACAGAATGGGGAACAGCGGCGCCACACACACACACACACACCACACCACAGAGGGAGTAGGGAATACCGGCGGGGGGCTGACATCTGGGGGGCCACCACACATCCGGCTACCACAAGAATAGGCCGCGCGCTCGCTCTCTCTCGCGCAGCGCGCGCTCCGCGCGGCGCTCTCTCTCTGTCCAAAAGCGAACCTCAACTGGACAGATACATAGCAAAAGAGTTGGGGTAAAACATCAAGATCGGGAAAAAAAAAGCGGACATCCTAAAAAGCAAATAGATTGGCCTCCGGAAATGCAGAATAGTATCTTGAATGAGATTTGGTTGGACTAAAAACTGGAAGTGTCTGTAAATCTCCTACACACAGCGGTTGCAAAGTAACAGTTGTGATGAGTTGAAGGAATACTTGCCAAGGTTTGCATTTCTTTATTAAAAAAAAAAATAATTGCCTAAATATTATTCCAGTTACCTCTGCAATTTGAAAAACGTATATATTATTAAATGTATTTAGTTTCCGGTGCTGGAAAAGCTAATTTATATCAATTAATCATTATTGTAACATTAGTAAATGTGATTATATCCCGAATTAATCAATGCTGCGTGCCCTTAGGCTTGGAGTAACGTGCAGTTTCTTCCACTAACACCATAAATATATAGAGTAATTGCCATTAATGGATTTCCTCGACATGAATGCCCCCTGTATATCATTACGAAAGATTAAATTGGTAAGCTCTCGTACAATATCAGCAGTGTTTGGGCTTGATTCACCTCACTGTAATGTGGGGGTTGTTTTACTAGCTTTAAACAGGACAAGGGGACAAGAGAATCTGCGTGATTGTTTCGGTATATGGTGCCAGTGGGGTATTGATTGTTTTAAGTGATTGAGTTTGGTACTGTACACCACGTACTGTGTGTGTGGGTGTGTAGAGAGAACTGTGCACATCATAAGTGTTACTGTGTCCCTGTTGTCATGTCTTATGCCTTTTACTCCTCCTTAGTGTGTGCCTCCTTGGTACTCCTTCGGATTATGGCTGATTTAAATGTAAACTGCTCAACTCACACACATGCACATACACAACACAGATTTACACACTTTAAAAATGGCAGAACAATCCTCTGGCCGCTTTAATCTGGTTCATCTCAGAATGTGTATGTTGTCATTCCAGACTCTGTGTGTGTCTTTCAGTAAAATCAGTTACTTTCAGCGGTCATCTCCTCAATAATAAACACGCATATACACATACATATACATACTCTGTGTTGTAGTTTTTAGTGACAGTAAAATCCCTGATATATCTGGCATGATTGCTCTAGTTAAAGAAATTATATATACACAAAAATGATGTCGTTCCAAACCTGAATGCTGTTGTTGTGAATAATTGCTCACAGAAAGTTATTGTATACCTTTAGAAAAGTTTAAAAGGGCACAAGTGATATAGATTATGCTTTTATTTTTGGTTTTTTTTTTGTAAAAAATTTTGGGGTGTCTTTATATTGCTTTTTTTGTCCCTTGTGGCAACTCACAGTCACTATTAGATGAGCTGCTGTTCATGGAAAGTTCTTCTAAATTCTCCTTTTATGGTCCACAGGTTTGGACCATCACAAGGATGAGCAAATATCAGTGTAACATAACAGTGTACTGTCTCTTTAAAGATGTTTTTTTTTTTGCTGCAGAGTATTACAATTCTTATGAAGCTGAGTACTAGTTGGTTATTGGATCTCTGTTTTGTGATTGGCTGTTACATTTACAAAGTTGTCAGTAGCTGTGTTTATTGATTTGACAGCTCTGAGGACTTCTAGCCACCTGGGTGGCCATGCTGATCCTTCCTTTTCAGATGTAAACACATCTACAGCCAATCAGAAGACACTCCAGGGACTCTGGGTAACAAGAAGCAAGACCTCTGAGCTCCAACATATCTCCTTTGCTTATAAAACACACTATTAAAAATGTTTTTTCTGAGGGTGTAAACAAGATTATTGTAGTGTGTTTCATACAAAAATACTATTTAAGTCTTTGTACTTTAATGTCTTTGTAATTAGTTGTGAAATTTACTAGCAATTTCTGAGTGAAAATAGTTCACAGAAATAGAAATAGAAAACAGTGTGTGTGTGTGTGTGTTTGTATATCAGCACACCCACTTTGAAACAATTTTCAAAGAAACATTAAATATAAAATCTATACTGTTTTAATGTAAAATATTTAATGTACATCAAAATAACTGATGTAGAAAGATGCAAATTTTTTCTTGTAAAACATTGTTTTATTCATTTATATGTGTATTTAAGAGAGAGAGCGCATGTGTGAGAGTGTGTGTTTGCATACTAAGCGTGTGTAATAGATGCGGGTTGGGGCGGCGGCGGCTGATTGATGTAGCTGCATAGGGAGAGGGACTCGTCCAGACCACGCCGAGGATCTCTCTTCTGGGGACCATACCTATGGGGACTCGAGCGCTTCCTCGCAAAACCCAAATAACCAAGAGTATCCGCCTCACGGGCCCACCAAGAAGGAGAGTCCACCGGGGAGGGAAAGACAACCAAATAATACACTGGGGGGACCGTGAGGACACCAAATCTGCCAAACGGCGAGACAACAGGGGCTTTGTGTCATGTCAAGCATTCTGGCAAAGTTGAACGGATAAGGATGTCAAACAAGGCAGAGAAGCAAATGTAAATAAGGGAATTAGGGACTGCGGGGGGTAGCACTCGTATATCTCTCATGCAGTTGCCGGCATATATGTAACTCTCACTGACAGCCGGGGGGTAGATGAATTAAGTCACATACTATTCATGAATTTTGACACACAGAAAAGACGACGTCCTTAGGTTAGTAAAGGGTGCGTGGGAGGTAGTTTGTAAGGGCACCCTAGTTGCAGGAGTGGCCGTGACTTGTTTGGAACCAGGAAGGTTGAAAGCAAGCGGTCACTATATCGTGTGTGTGGCGTGTGGGATACTAGATTGTCACAAAGAGGGGCCGTGTCGCTTGACAGGGGAACGGAAAAGAAGAGGTGGCTGATCACCAATAACACAAAACGGGTCAAGAAAGAGAAACATACAAAGGACAATCAAACTTCAACAAAGGGCGGGGGGACATCAGGACCAGCTCGGTCGCAACACACCTCCAAACCACCTTCCGCTCGGCTCCGCCTGAGGGGATATCACGGTGACCAGACTAACAACAGGGGGGGGGCGACAGATCTCTGTGGCTAAGAAGTAACTGCACAAAGCGTTGGCAGTAGCCACTCCATCGCATCACCTGCTCAAAAAAGGAGCGCACTCATTGTATCTGTGCGGCCTGGCGGCGGGCATCGTGTCTCGGCCAAAACGAGTAGGTAGGATTGTGCGTGCAATAAGACAGCAGGGAGGATATTGGCAAACGGCCGGGGTAGGGTTGTGTGGTAAGTCATCAAACAAAACGTTGGGGAGGGACAGCACAGGAAAAAACGATACACTCACCTCAGACTGGATCTCTCTCAGTTGGGAATGGGGGGCGGTGCTGTCGTACTCTACAGGTGAGGAGACAATGAAGGGAGAATTAAATATCATACAAGAATATCCACTAGGAGCAAAGTCAAACAGGGGGGGGAAGCCCAACAAACTAAACGAAAAAAGGAAAGAAACGAATAAACATTGAGGCGGACCGAAACGAAAACGGGGCCCGCGGAAACGGTCAGCACCACATGGATCAAAACAAGGAGCAGAAGAACATAGTCTGAAAGGAACCCAGCGCTGTCGGCCGGGAACCAACAATTGTATAATCTGATCTAGCTAGAGGTACAACGAAAAACAAGGGTTCTGACACTAAAACAACTACGGGGGGGGGAACTGGGGAACAGAAACACAACAAAAAAAACAAATTAGGAGGACTACAAACAGAGGGAGGGGGGAACAAAAAGAGAGTCTCCAAAGGCGGAAAAATGTGTAGGGAAGAAAAGCGCGTGGGAAGAGGACGTGTGGCGAAAACGTGCATATATAAAAAGACCAAGGAACTAGTAACTGTGAAGGGGGTGGAAACATGGTGGGATCAGTCCCGACAAAACCAAAATGAGGGCAATCGCGGGTCACAAGAGTGTATGGAGAGCCATCCATATCATGATAAGATGGAGAGCGGAGAAGCGCGCTCGGATATTTTGCAAAGGTAAGGCCAAAACCTCGCCCGATACTGGGGCAGTGCAAAGACAGGCAAGTCCGCGCCACCGCTTCTCGCGCGGGAAGAGGACACTCTCAGCTCCGCGGACGCGCCCACGCGCCCCCAGAGGGCCAGGGCGCAGCCTTGACTGCTCCGGGATGATGGAGGGCAGTCGATAAAGGGAGGAAGATAAGGCGAACCGCCCGCATTTAACGGACAGACCAGCCCTCTGCATTCTACTGCTAATGGGACGAGAGAAGTTAGATATGTGTGTGTTTGGGGTGTCACTATTTATGCTGCGTGCAAAAGACAAATGGCCTTTGCCGTTATCTAACTGGCCTTTACACAAAAACTTGCTCCTTTTTTCCTTTCCTATTGGATTACACTGTAATTCTAAAGTTTTAAAAACATTTAAGATCAAATTTTGACAATAGTAATCACATCACCATAATTACAAATAATTGCATATTGAATTGTGATGCTTTTCATGTTATGATCAATAATTATTAATAGTTAATAATAATGAAAGTACACAGTATACCATTTTGTCCACAAAACAAAACAGGCATTTTATCACTGGCAGCTTATTCTGGACAGAAACTTAGACAAACAAGATCCAACCTCCATGAAAAATTGTTGGTCACGGTTCCTATTGTTTTTATGTATCTTTGATACTACAATAACTGAGTGACATATAAAAAAATCATATTCATATAGTTGCAAATCAGCATCTGACTATATTTAGTTGTACAGAAAACACCAAATATGTGTAAAAATATCAATAAAATGCCTGTCTACCAAGATGAATATAAAATATCAACATATCTACATGTAACTGCCTTGTCTTTCAGAAATATGATACTTTGCAGTGCATTTATATAGTTAAATAGATTATGGATGCATTATTTACTACAATTTACCAACATTAACCTTATTGGTTATTGGCTAATTTATTAATTTATTTTGCAATATTTTGGATATTTTTTTTAACAAACTGGAACTGCACCAAAATTAATGAAAACTGGACTGCTCAGGTACAAAAATGTAATACAATTAAACAAACGTTACATTTAATACAGAATTGTGACATGTTATTGGCTATAAATAAAATATTTACATATGTATTTAAGTCTAATCCGTCCACATTTGAAGTCGCAGTATTGCAATTCAGCCTCATAACTGCCTCAGAAGTGTAATATAATAAAAGCAACACTTTCATACCTTTGTGTTCGCTTGTTGTTTATGAGCGTGTGATGGAAGGTGCTTGTGTGTGATGAGAGCTGACTGGAGCGTCACTGTGAGAAGGCTGAGCTGACCTTAGCTATGATTTGCATTTCAGTTTGATTTATCCAAGCCACAGATCGTTAAGACGCCTGGCAAGATACAGAGAAGACGTTTATAGAAGAGATCAGTGTTTGCACATATACACACACACACACATATACTGTACATAAACAGAGTTTAACGGTTAAGGGGGGAGGAGAATGAGGAAGTCTTTCGTAATAGTTTTTCATGGTTATATTAGAGGAAAATATGCCATAGATCGACATTCATCATGGCAAGATATAAGGCTCTGAAAACAGGGTTGAACTGTAGCCATTAATCAGATGGATGGTGGGATTTGATGACAAAGATTAAATGAGTGTAAGAGACACCAGTCAGCTTCAGATTACTGCAACTGTCATCAAATGCCCCCCAGGCCATTAACGGGTCACGCAGACCCTCTCGCCCCCCACATACACATATCAGCCGCCACCAGCACAGCTCGACCCTGCACACCACAGGTGCTCTTCCTGGAACACCCATGAACGTCAGCGGACATACACACGCTGTCCACTTGTCCTTTCACACTTGCAGGAAATTCTTCTCTGCTTTTTTTTTTGTTTTATCTGAGTGAAATATCCTGCACACAGAAGGGCTTGATGTGGCCCTTCGACTCGCTCATCTGAAGGTTTTTCCAGCCTATCTCTGACAATAATAGGTCAAGTTTGTTGACCTTTAAAATCAGAAATATAGGTAAAATATCTTTAGAATTCACAATTAGAAAAAAGCCCACTTGTGTTAGCCCAGGTCATTAATATTTATAGGTAGTATTATTTTATTTATATCGCTGTAAACTAATAGACTGAAAAGAACAAAGCAAAATGTATTTATATTATTATAAATAATTAACACACTGGAAAAGTTTCTGAAGTGATTTCTAACTGGATAGGTGAAAGGTTAGTCCCGCCCCCTACTTAAAAAAAAAAGTTCGAGATGAGCGTACGAGCAGGAAGAAAAGAGAAAAATGCGATCGATAGAAAGTACAGCTGATCGGATTTATCTATAAAAAAAAAACATGATTCAGTGATGGCTTGTTAACAGATATAGCGATCTTTTTAAGATATTTACTCTTATAAATTCACCAGTTTGAGAACGACGATTAACAACAGTGCTGAACGAGACGTGACGGAAAGCCAATGAAACAGAGCCTTATTGATATTTGTTTGGAAGAAGACTTATTTCTTTTTCTCTTTTATACATTTCTCCTTGGGGAGTACAAAATTCTTTATAAGAAATGTATTTAGTTAATTTGAATGTTGGATGTTATTATTGGAAGAGTAATGTGAAAAAGGAATTTGAAAGAGTGAATGAGTAATGTAAAAATGTGTTGAAAAATTCTTTGTGTTTTAATGCGATCTGTGAGTGTATATAATCATGTTTAAATGTTTAAAAAATGTATGATTTGTTAAGATATATTTTCCCGTTGAGAAATGTGTCATGTGGTGCTAGCTTTGCTAACACTTTGAATAGACTCTAGTGTACTAATCGAGCACATGGCAACTAGCATGTATGTGTTTCTATATGCAAATAATTGAAGCAGACACTTTAGTCATTTGAAACGGTTTATTTGAATTTATTTGAACTGAGGTTACTGATTGTTTTTGGATTTGTTTTTGCAAGGCCATGTTTTTTGTTTGTTTTGGGGTTTTTTTCCCTCTCTTCTTTGAATGTTTGAAGAATTGCTGCGGTGATCCTGAATTTTGTCCGGGCCGAGGATTCCTATTCCTGGTTTGGACTGGCGAGCCATCCCATTGTTCGTGCCTGGAAACCAAGTAAAAAGTCATTTTTTCTGATCGGGTAGGACAGAATTGCACACATTTGTTTTTTTTCTTGAAATTCACCTGGATTTCCCTGGAGACAAAAGTTGTTTTTTTTCTCATGGACTGAACTGTTTCGTCTATTAATGGACATTACTGTTCATTAACAATCAGAATTGAGCCTCTGATTTGAAGACTGTTTTCTGAACTTGATACTGAGAGACTGATATTGAAAATGAAAAAAAATCCTGAGGTTAAATTTCAGAGATTGATGTTGAAATTTGGAGACACTGAACTAGTTTTGAACTCTAATATCTTGTTATTTTTGTGCCTACTATCGTTTTGAAATATTGTGTGTTGTTGTTTTGTTTGTTTTCCATCATCATTTCAATTTCAACCGGTTACAATTACTAAAAAAAAAAAAAAAGAAAAAAATCAGAACAAGACACTTACCTTTCTTTGATTTACCCTGCATCCCATAGTCCAGTAGTTATTTTGTTTTACTGTTATTTGGCTGTCCTTCTGCTGCTTTTTGCTCTAGTGAGTCGACCCTTGTCTTCTGATTTCTGGTCCAAGCAATCCTATGCAGTTACCATCGTCATATAATAACTTAGTAATTGTGAACCGAGCACTACTCCGTGTGCTTTACATATGCATTCACAAAATGAGGATTTCAATTTAAAGTTCTTCTATTGTAAGGCTTATTGTGCAAAATGGGCCATAAACATTAAATAATTAAATAGCAAAATTATAACCTTAAACATTAATAAATGCAGTTGCTATGATAATTAATTGGCCACTGGTGTTGAGACTAACACAATGTCTAATCCCAAAGTTAAACCCTACTTGCTACTCGATGGGACAGAGGTAAAATATGAACGAACCAAAACAAAAAAAATAGTAGTTTTATCTGTTTCCCCTTCATTCAGTGTAAAAGTAATATCCATTTTGAAAAATGGCAGCTGTGGTTGCCAGAACTTTACTGTAAAAGTATGGTAGCAACATTATAGGTTTTACAGAACTAACGTAAATTTCGACTGATATAATTTTAATATACATCAGACTACAGTTCATCATTGAAGTAACTTTTCCACAAGCTGCTAAATACTAATATATAAAAGATGCAGTGTCATGCACATAAAACATCATCATGGTAACATGTGACATTAAAATAATGCACACGTGACATTAAAATAATGCAATAAACATTAAATAAACAACAAGCTAAAACCCATGTGTACATAATTGATAGCACAAACTAATATGAAACATAATTGTTTAAATAGCATCAAATTTAAAGCCTAATACAGGTAATTCTGGGCTTTTTTCACTGTTAATTATATGATTACTTTTTTTTACTTCAAAAGTCTGAACATTTATCAGTATTTCACTGTAAAATTACTC
Organism: Sinocyclocheilus anophthalmus; assembly: GCA_018155175.1. NCBI lineage: Eukaryota > Metazoa > Chordata > Actinopteri > Cypriniformes > Cyprinidae > Sinocyclocheilus > Sinocyclocheilus anophthalmus. The sequence goes on from JADLZN010005075.1 coordinate 11,385, forward strand.
AAAGTGCCCTAATAGGTCTATTACAGTAACTTGCTTTTTACCAATTGACAGGTTTGTTTACACTTTATTTGAAGGTGTCCTTGTTACAGTGTAATTATACATTTAAGTACTACTGAGTAATATTAATTAACTTCATCTACTTACTATATGGTTAGGATTAGCGTTTGGATTAGGGTTACTTGCATGTAATTATGCATAATAATTGTTATTATAATAGTAAGTACATGTAATGTGCAACAAGGACACCTTAAAAGTGTTACCACACACTGTAAAACCGGATAAGTTAATAACTCAAAAAAATAGTTGAAACTGATTACATCGACATTTTTAAGTTATATTAACTAAATTTTATAAGTTAAAGAAACATAATTTTTTTAAGTAAATGTTACTAAGTAATTTTAACTGATATTAACTTAATCTTACAAGTTACTACAACATTGATCAAGTTCATTTTACAAGGAGTTTTTGGGTTCACGGAACCAATTAAAATTAAAGATGACAAACATTTGTTACATTACAATTAAGTTTCCCTTTGTAAAAACATTAGTTTTAATAAATAACTATACACCAACTAAAATAAAAATAAAATAAGAAAAATGGGTTAGAAGACAATTTAAATGCAAATTACTATTTTATTAAGTAACCGCAAATCATTAACAAAACATCAACATTAAATTGTTTGTCAAATGGAAATACATTCTCCAAAACTGAGAAATGAGCTGAGATAATAACGGTCACTTTTAGAAGTGGACAATATGGATATCTGGATATCACTCAGCTGTAAACACTTCCCTAAAATAGGAACACTTCCAAAATTCACATCAAACAGTAACTTTAGAAATATAAAAGTAATACTAGAATAAAATATAAGAGAAATTTCAAAATAGAGCAATGTTTTTGTTTTTTTAAACAGTCATTTCTATGAGTGGATGAACACATGGTACTGTATATGGAACTTATACCATTCCAGAAAATCAACTGAGAAAATGTTCTGCAAATTAAATACTAGACAAATAGTTAAAAAAAATACACAATGCACTAAAAGTGAGAAAAGTTAAAGTTTAAATGAAATGTCAAATAAAACAGTACCTTTGTAAGCTTTCAGACACTGAGGAAACTCTACTGACAAAAGTTCATTTTTAAGACTCAACACTCTGGATCTCAGCTTCCCATCCTCCAGACCCAACAAGAATTTGTGGGTAAAGTCAAATGTATTGTCCAACTCTTTTAGGGAACTTAGATCCAAGGCACACGTTAGTCCAAAAAGCATGACAAATGCATGAGCCAATGAGGGGAAATCGTTAACTGTTACCCAAAGTACAACTTCAGTCTTCTCCGAGCAGAAGAACATGGCAACTGTTGAATTGTTACTAATGGAGAGGAAACGAAGTGACACATCATCAACATCTGGTTCATCAGATTGCTCTACCTGAAGACAAAAACAGAGTAATGTTACTGTAAAGTTCCAAAGACTGACTGCTAACAAGTGACATATATTTACATCTACTCCAAACCATACTATCCCATGCAATTAACTACAATTATAATTGATAGCCTATATTCAAAACCTGGAACTAGAAGCAGAATGACATCTGAATGGAAGGTGAGATTGTTGATTACCGAACAGTTTCAGATTGATTTATTTTCATAGAATTTTTTCCATACTATGGAAGCTATGTTAGAACAAAAACGGTTTGGTTACCAACAATCTCTCCTGCCATTCAGTTGTCATTCAGGCTGTAGTTCCAGGTTTTTAATATATCCTTTATAATTGTAGTAATTCTTTGGTGTTCTGTAAAAGAGTGTAAATGAGGACTAGGCAGCATTTAGATTTTTTAGTGATCTCTCTCTCTAAATTCTAAAGGTGGGCAGGGCAACTTTTTTTTTAGCAATGTTGCTTGGGCACTTACCCAACAAATTTCTATTCAGATACTTTAGATCGGTCGTGTACCCTGTGTCTCATCTTTTGCTCAGCGAAATTGCTCAAAGTTGCCCCGTGTATCATAGGCTTAAGCAACATGATCACTTACATCCCACATCTTGAGAACGGTGGAGTCATCCTCAAGCAGATAGGCGGAGGGAGCACGGAGGACAGCGGCTCATCATAAATGGATGTCAGTATTTCGACTTGAGTATGAGATTCTTGATTTAACATGGAATCTAATCAGCACAGCCACACAATACTATGCATCACCCTAAAACTTCTGTGTGTATGACAATACAACCGAAATCACTCAAAATCAACTGTAGTTTCTTTATCAGCCATTAAGAAGTGTAACCACTGACCTGAAGTGTCACATATCCTGAAAAGCTGACTCAGTACTTCAGACACTTTTCCTGTGGGATCAACTTTAATTCTGGTTCTTCAGGTTAACATTCATAATTTTGAGAAACTCGGAGCAGATCTGCACAAATTAATAAGTGATTAAGCCAAGATATATGTACAATGTACCGTTTAAAAAAAAATACTGCAAAATAACACATTTTGAACTTTGACTATCAACTACAGCTACAAGTATAAACCTGACACACTGAAAAAGAACCAAAAATTAACATTTGCTGTCAGTTTACTCATCCTTCGGCCAACCAAGATGTAGGCTACTTTCTTTCTTTAGTAGAACACTAAAGATTATTTTTAACTGAACTCGTGGTCCTTGATGATTCATAAAATTCAAGTCAACAGGTGCCACCACATTGTAAGTCAAAAATCAGATACAGACAACACATTATAACACTATGGCCAGGAGTCTGGAGCTCAAGACTTCTGTGCCACCATGGGTATTAATTTTGTGTTGCTTGTTTATGTTTTTTGACTCGCAAAGTGACGACACCCGTTGAGCTGCATTTTATGAATCACCAAGGACCATGAGTTCAGCTAAAAATGATCTTTTGTTCTACTGAAGAAAGAACATCAGCTACTTCTTGCATGGCCAGCGAGAGAGTAAATTAATGGCAAATGTTCATTTCTGGGCAAACTATTACTTTAAAGGGACAGTTCACCCAAAAAAAAAATTCTGTCATTAATTACTCACCCTCATGTCTTCCAAACCACTATGACTTTCTTTCTTCAGACACAATAAGTGCATGTCAATTCCTCTGCTTGTAACCAAGGCTCCAAGCATGCATGTTCTACATCAGCATGGAGTATTTTACCGATGTCCTTACGACATTTCTGTGCCTGGCCACACTTCAGTTACGTTGCCGTCTATGCAGGGTCAGAAATCTCTCGGATTTCATCAAAAATATCTGTGTTCTGAAGATGCCGAGGTTTTGCGGGTTTGAAACGACATGAGGGCGAGTTGACAGAATTTTTATGTTTGGGTGAACTATCCCTTTAAATATAAAACATTTTCAAGTGTGCTAAGAAAAATATTTTTACATTTGACTCAATTTTAAAGCAGGCCAGCAATCCAGGATCTCAGCAATAGGTAGGTTCCAGCATCTCTATACAATGAATGCGTATTAAAATTAATAATTGGACATCAAAACACCAAACTAAACTTCCAGCTGCTTCACTTTTATCCTGAAAAGAAATAGATTAAGAAGTTAGTCAGGTTGTAATATTTGCCAAAACACCAGGAAAATTCTATTTAAAGCACATGACACAAATCAGTTATTTAACTTAATAGGCATTATGTGAAATATGGTGTTTAGTTTGATCCCATAATACAAACATTAAACTTTAAAATATTTATTTATACTGTATAATCTGATTTGTTAAATGTTAAATTTTAAGAACATAAATGTCTTTGGTAAATAACACAAGCTTTACTGGTATGGCTAGAGCCGACTCATGTAACGTTAACGTACTTGAATACATTTATAAATACCTGTCCTTACAAAAATGCACAACTCGTGGAACAAAGTGAATCAAATTATTGTGAAACCTCTATGAAAATCATAACTGTATGTCCAGCAATGCCAGCCATTTATAATGAAATATCCGACTCAAAACCGCCATTTTGAGGTCATTACAATTTGTTACCCGAAAACATTTTAATGTGTGCACACTTGATGCAAAAAGACAGACTTTGATTATATATATATATATATACACAGTTGATTCATCAATTCAATCGATTTTTGACCTTTAGTGATGCGGGATAAAATGGCTCAAATCATTTGCAAATGCATAAAATGCATTAACTGCCAAGACTCTAAACACCATTTAAACCATAGATTTAAACAAATAAAACAAAGAACTTAAATGTTAAATTACCAGTTGCGCAGGTAACTTTAGCACAATGAAGAGAAGCTTATCACCACCAGGTTCAGAACACCGCATGCCGCGTTTCCCCAAAGGTCCTCACAGGCAATCGAAAAATATCCCCTCCTACGTTATTTTTTTTAGTCTTTCGCACATTGCAAACTTAATAAAATAAAATCCGAGTCGAGTCAGCGAGCAACAACAACATGTCTTTTCAAAAAGTTGCAGCAGCTAGTTGAGGGCGGAGCACATAAGCACGTGTGTGATGTCAGACGGGATTGTACTAAAACTATTTGAGTACACTGCCAAAAACAAATGAAAGCATTTGAGTGCTGTAAACTTAAAATTACATTTGTGTACTAATTACTCAAAAAATTTGAGGCGAATGAACGTTTTTATTTCTTTTGAGTAATTACAACCCAATTCCTTTATCAAAGATTTACTATTTGGTCTTAGAGTGCAGGTTTTTAGTATAGCATTTTTTACAGCTTTTTAATGTTTTTTCAGCACACTTCAAGGAGCATATTCTGATTTATGGGTACTTACCTGTGTACTTGCACTTAGCAGAAAACTTTTTTTATGATGTGTCGTGAGTGCTTGACCACATTATAGAGCAAAATACATGGATTTCTAAAATATAATCTAGTATCCAGAGTTTGTAGTAGTCATATGCAGTGCAGAACACAAGGCTCCTCACTAAAGTGAACCATAAACATGCTATTAGTGGGTATTAAAGTTGAATGTCATAAGTTTGGTAATGTACCAGGAGACACACGGATGAATATATGTAACAGTGCATGGTTATGTGATGTGGCCCGAGTTGCACAGATGGAAATAAGGCATGCTTTCTTCCTAAACCATAATGGGCGTATGAGGAGCTGTTGAACAAGAATGAATTATTCATGATTTGTGTGAACGGTGGAACGTAATGTTCTGCCCTTTCTAGGTTGTTTTGGGGTCTTAATGACTTAAGCTCTGACGTAATTTTCGGTAACTCTCTGTACTTAGAATGTTGAACAGATGTAAATGTGCAAAAGATAGATTGCACAATCAATAAAAATCCACTAGAAGTGCATAATTAACGTCTGTGAGACAAACTCAGGAGTGTGAAAATGTAACACAGTGTTGGCCGTGTAGAGAGATGATAGTGCCAGGCACTGAGGGACCGAAAGATGATCCCGTATGCCAATACACTGACAGGAAAAGAGAGCCCTGGCAGAACAGTGCTGACCAGTACACAAGGCATGCTAGCCAGTCAATCTAAAAAGCATCTGTAGTTGAATTGAATTACACTTTATTGCTGGATATGAAAATCATTATGGGCAGAAATAAACTATTTGAATTATTACTCCCATTTAAGTTGACTGATAATGGTTATTACTATTATTAAAAAGTTATATTATCTATGTGTGTGTGTGTATATATGTAAATAATTATTCTCTGTATGTATTTGTTATATCTTCATTTAGACTACACTGTGGTGTGTTTTGTGTGTGTGTGTGTGTGTGAATTTGAGTTTGTTTGTATATTATGTAGTCAATTTAAAAAACACACCTTACAATTTAAGCATGCATTTTTCATAAACTGCTCTTTACTGGCCTCAAGAGTGTTAATGTCCTCAGGTTTACTGATAATGAGCCAGTAATGTGAGGTGTCTGAGTGTGTGTGCTTAAGGATATGGGTGTATGTAAGGTTTGCCAAGCATAGGGGGGCTGTCACCTGTTAGGGAGATACAGCAAGCCAACCATTCCTCTGTTCTAAAATAAAAAAGCACCCAACAACCTCTCTCGCTCTGCATATGCTGTTTGTCCATCACCTTCAGTTCATAACAGGTGTCTCACTGGTTCCGGTTCTGAAGACTGACCCTGTTCTACTAGTAATAGCATGTATTACAACAGTAGACTGCTAGTACCAATTCCTAGTTTAAAAATATAAGCAAAAATTCATACAGTTTTAATTCCCCTTAATTTGTTTTTATATTTACAGTATATTAGGTGTTGAAAATTAGTAGTATTCATAACCTCCTCCATAACATTTTAAAGTGAAACTTAACCACATTACAAGTACACGAAGATGGTGTGTGTAATGTCACACTTGTTTACCATTTTGCATAAACAAAAAAATTTTGTTGACATGTATGATCTTTCAGTGACAAAAGTTCCCTTTTTTATTTAAACTGTAAGGCTTCAGGTTCAAATTTTATGTCTTTGTGTGCATGCATTTTGTTTGTGTGTGTGCACCTCTCCTGGAGCCCCTGGTGGTATTTTTCATTTGTTAGGCATTCAGAACCTTTGCCTGACCCCAAGAGAAGCATCTGATGCTGAAACACACAGGCACACACTCCACGATTATCCTTTAGCATGGATATATTTTTATTTGGCTCAAAGGGTTTTCAAATTTTCAGGCCAACAAGAGTCATACATGAAAGAAGTGTCTATTGTGGCCACTCTGGCAAAAAAGTCTGAATATTAAAAAGCAAGTATTTAAAATTGCCGTAAGTGCAAGTGAAATCTTTACACAGTATCAGTAATATTCATATTCTCCATAGTTGTGAAAAATTACATTTAGTAAGTAAATTAGCAAAAGCTAACATGTCTGCAAAGGAAAAGCATTCTTTTCAGTCGTTGGATTGAGAGCGAGACAGCTGACCTGGAATCAGCATGTATCTCGTGGCAGGACTATAATCCTTCTGAAGAATGCCAATGGTTGTATTTATAAAGTGTGAGAATTATCATCTCGGATCAGATTTCATTCTGCCCTGTCTGTTCCAAGACTCAGACAGCAGTGCTGATCCAGACCAAAACCCTTCGACTTGGAGAGAATTTGTAAACACTAGGCCACGTTTCTTTTTTCCTAGTCCAGTTTTAGTTTAAAACACATTACCTGCTATAGATGCTGATTGGCTGTGCTGAAAACCTCAGCACAAACAAGTAAGACATTTGACATAGTTACGCTGCTGATTGTCACCTAGCAACATGCTGTCCCTCTGGTTGTGACATCCCTCCTGTCATTTTTTCCTCTCAGTTCACTTTTAGTGGGTCAAACTCATGTTTTTTATTGATCTATAAGACCTGATCCGCCGCAAGTCATCTGGTTAACTCCTTAAACTTTCGCCAGGCAGACTAACTCCGATTGGATGTTGGCGCATTCCATTAATGAATATGTACATTCTTGCTTAGGCACCACTTGACTTTGCTTGCCCCCATCAGAATCCATTGTGCGCTCCAGTAAGCTGCTGAACTGGTGTCAAAGGCAGACGGAGAGATACAGAGGTGTCAGCGTGTCTGATCTCACCACGTGCTGGAAGAGCGGCCTGGCCCTGTGTGCGCTCATCCACTGTTACAGACCAGACCTCATGTAAGTGCAGTATGCTACATGCTGATCCCAACAAAAGCTCTGTGTTATTACGGTGCTATATTTAGAGATGCAGGACTGGAGCACAAACGATGCCGCAGAGAATCAGAGAATAACAAAAATTGAATTGGAAAGGACGTGTAAGTCATATGCCCACGCAGTGTGAGAAGACCGGAGATCAAGCAAAGTTAAAAAGAAAAATGTTTGACATTTTAGAGAGTTTTAAGGTTTTAGTGGTGGTTTGAAAATGAGCTTTGGACTATCATCATAAAAGATGCACTCTCTACTGTAGTTCTTTCCATCATTAAAAATAGAGCCCGGCTGATATATCATTTAGCCGATATGAGCCTGTTGCCGATATATCGGTGTCGGCCAATATGCCGCTGATTTGAAACTTTGGTGCTCCTCCATTCTTTGCTACTGGCGACCTGGATGAAACGCTTTAAAGCTTAAGTCTATGGAAAACCATTAAAACTTTGAACTGCCATATATCCATAACGGCGTGGTGAATCCGCACCAAATTCAGGGGATCTTTTCAGCTCAAGGAACCCTCTCGAACGCGAATCGATTGTACGTCTCAAGGCCCTCTTTCGAATGAGACAATTGTTAAATGCCCTGCCTCCATTATTACATATCTTTGTCACGTCATTATGTGTTTGATCACCACATTTGAGTGACCATTTGCCAAAATGGTTTATATATATATATATATATATATATAATATTATATCTTCTTTTATGTATATACGGTATTCTATAGATAGTACCAGTCAAATGTTTGGGCACACGAATGGGAAAGTGTCCAAACTTTTGACTGGTACTGTACTATAATAAACAAAGAATATCGTCCGATATATCGATATCAGTATGTCCCCAAAAAACCCAATGTACGGTCTCTAATTAAAAAGGTTTTCGACTAAAAGAACTGCATACTACCTTGGACGAGTGTTTAAACTGATGTAACACAATAATATACACTCTGTTCAAAAGTGTTGCGTAGAAAGAAGTATATCTTATAAATAGTATAGTAATATAGATATTAATAAGATTAGTATAATAAAATCAATACACATATTATTTATTTATTTTAAAGAAATGTGTACTTTCATTTAGCAAGGAAGGGAAGAGGACACATAATTGATCATAAGTGAGCATTTTAAAATTTAACTTGTACAGGGCGACATAAACTAAACACAAAACAAAGATCTGTGAGGCCACTATTCAAACAGATTTGTTTATTAAAGGCATTCATATTTCACCTAAATAGAAAATTCTGTGATCATTAGCACCCTTGATATTTTGAAGAATGTTTGTAACCATTGATAACTCATTGATTTCCCTAGTATCTTTTACCTCCTTGGAATTCAGTGGGGACTAACAACTGTTTTGTTCTCCATTCTTCAAAATACTTATTTTCATGTTTCAACAGAAGATAAAATTCATACAGGTTTTGAACAACTTAGTGAGTAAATGGTGTCAAATTAATGGTGTCAGCATTTTTGTATGACCTGTCCCTTTAAGCTGTGGAATATCAGTCAGCAAAAACTTGAGTGCACCTTTAAGCGATAATGTCATTGCTATTGCTAATATTACTCAAATGTTTCTTCAGCTGTGGTAGTTAATTTGTCCTCACCTCATTACTTTTGATAAGTTATTCATAGCTTTCATAGTATTTGTTTACTTGGCTTACTCATCTGTTGAGTACAGCACACTATAGGAATAGTATGACTTGGTAAGTTTCTCTTTTGCAAGAGGCCAGGAACTCGTGCTGTAGTTATTCTTACACTGGGTTCTGTTACTTAGAGCAGCTGAAGCCCGATTAGCTCTTAACACTTCCCTATGGTTTTCTAACTTGCTAAATAACATGATTATGGTTTATGGAGATGTTTCTCATGTTTCAAAATAACTGTAGTGACTTTGACTCGCTGGATGAGAAAGATGTGGAGAAGAACAACCAGTTGGCTTTTGACGTGGCCGAAAAAGAGTTTGGGATTTCTCCCATCATGACCGGGAAGGAGATGTCTGTTGTGGTGGAGCCTGACAAGCTCTCCATGGTGATGTACCTCAGCCAGTTCTATGAGATGTTCAAGGACACTGTGCCACCTGGTGGTGAGTTGTAGCTCTACAAAAATGAATCCAGAGAAAATTGCAAAACCAAACAGGAATGTCAAGCCAATATTGGAGTGTTTATGCTATTCCCTAGCATGCAGTTCATTCATAGAGTGTAGTTAGTTATTATTCATATTTTTGTGTTTCAGAAAACCACAATCTGAGCCCTGAGGAGAAGGCTGCGTTGATTGCCAGCACTAAGTCACCCATCTCGTTCCTCAGTAAACTGGGTCAAAGCATCGCCATCTCCCGCAAACGAAACCCCAAGGTAGTCAAGTTTCTTTTTGTTACTGCAAATGTATTGATTATTGTGATCTTAGCTTATCCTACACACATTTTGTATAGGATAAAAAAGAAAAGGAACTGGATGGACTGGGAAAAAGACGAAAGACCAGCCAGGCTGGACAGTCAGAGGATGTAAGGCCATATCTTCCTGGATCAGTAGATGTGTAACATACTGCTTTGTGTATGTACTTGTCTAAATCCATTCATTCCTGTTCTCCAACATCACAGGAAGAGCTGCAGAGGGTTAATCGAGACGACAGGCCCTCTATAGCTACAGCTCTGCCAGAACGTAAAAATGACTCGGCTGCTGCAGTGAACAACAACAATAAAGTGAAGGTGATGGCCACACAGCTGCTAGCGAAGTTTGAGGAGAACGCCCCGACGCAGTCCACCGGACTCAAGCGACAGGTGGGTTAGAATTTGTGTTTGCACAGTTGCTCACTAAAATGACTGTGGACTTTCTATGACATTTGTGGATTCTTATATAGTAACACGTGTAATAAAGTCTTCATCAACAATTATTTGGTAAGACAAAGTTGGCAACAAATGAGTGTTTTTCTGCAAGAATGCTGACTGCTGGACCATGTTAGTATTATTTATATACCATTATAATATTTATTAATATTTTGAATTACTTTTATTTCTATGTCCAGTTTTTTCTATTTATTATATATTATATATATATATATATATTATTTTAAAGGCATGTTTTAGTTCTTTTTCATTTTTACTTTATTTTTAAGTAAGAGAGAGTTTAGTTAACAATAACATTTCTAATGTACTTTATCCCTTCAATCGTGCCAACACTGTTTAATTTTAACCTTCGTTAAATCTAAAATTAATCTTTACTTACCAGGAAATAGGCAAAGTACTACATGAACATATGTAGTTACTGTGCCAAACTCAGCTGTCAATTTCAAGTAGTTTTTGGCAGTGTTAGTATATCACGTTGTGAATCAGCATTACTTTTGCAGTGCTATTTGGGTGATTTATTTATCCGGCAAGCATAAAAACCCATATGGTTATACGGTTTGTTTAACCAAGTGGGATGAATCCTCTTCTAAACTGCTGTTACTTACTGCTAGAAGTGCACAGCATGCCGAGATTGTTTGAAATGATCAGTTTTATACAGGAAAATTGACTCAGAATCATGCTGATCCATTCTAATGGAGTAGCCAGCAAGAATGACTGGCATGAGAGAGGACTTGAGAGCTTTTTATAGGAAGCTAAACCCTTCCTGATGCTCTGCATCTGTGTGATGCTGATGTGTTTGACAATGTTACCTACTGGAGCCATGCAAGATAAAGGGTTATCTATACACTACTGTTCAAAAGCTGTTCAAAATTAATACATTTGTTCAGAAAGGATGCAATTTTATTTATTTGTCCTTTATTTAACCAGGTAAAACTTTCTGAGATTAAAAATCTCTTTTACAGAAGTGACCTGGCCAAGATGCAGCACAACATTTCATAAGAAGAACACTAAAACAATGTGTTGACAACTATTAAAAACATTTACAAATGAATTCTTCCTTCAACAGCACATTAATCAAGAATTTAAAATTGTTCATTGACACTAAGTTCTGCAACTTCAAATTGTTTTGTAAAAAGTTCCAATCATTGGGCGCTGCAAACTGAAAAGCTTGTTTTCCAAGTTCAGTTTGTACAAATGGAACTGAAAGAATGTACAATTCCTGTGAGTGCAGAGAATAAGCTCCAGGAGCTTTAGGCTGGGTGAGGGAACAAAGATATGGAGGCAGTAACCCCAAGATGGCTTTATAAATAATCATGTACCAGTGATTACGTCTGCGTGTTGATAATGACGTTCAACCAACTCTATTATACAAATCAAAATGATGGGTACTAACATTACAATTTAATATAAATCTGAGTGCACCGTGATACAGAGTGTCCAAAGAACCTAAAAGTTTGGTAGACACCGATTTATACAGAATGTCTCCATAATCAATGACTGGCAAAAATGTGGCAGAAACCAATCTTCTTCTTGCCTCGGATGAAAAGCAGGGTTTATTTCTGTAATAGAACCCAAGCTTTACATTTGGTTTTGTCCTTAATTGATTAATATGGGATTTAAAAGATAAGGAGACATCAAGCATAAAACCGAGATATTTATATTCTGTCACTACATCAATTATAGTACCCTGTGAGGTTTTGAGTGATAGTTGATTTGCCACTTGTTTCTTTGATCTCGAAAATAACATAACTTTAGTTTTAGTCACATTCAAAGTCAGTTTTAGGCCACAAAGCCTTTGTTGCACAACATCAAAAGCACTCTGGAGTAAGGACACCGCTTGGTGTAATTTAGGTGCGCTACAATAAATAGTGTCATCAGCGTAAAAAGGAAAATTAACATGACCAATATTAAAATCAAGATTATTAATATAAATAATAAAAACCAAAAGCCCCAAAACAGATCCCTGAGGAACACCCCTCATAATCTGCAATGGTGCAGATGAATGGCCTTCCATTTGCACAAACACATTTGTTTTCACCTCACTGAAGTAGCTTTGAACCTGAGAGGTGTCCTTCATATTGACATTCCAATTTGTTTCATCTAGTTTGTAATAAACTTAAATCAACGTTAATCGAAGCCTACAATAATTAATACTATAAAAAAATGGCTGTATAGTGTTTACTACAGCATTACAAAGATTTCCCTTTCAAATAAATGGACGTCTTCTTTGTAACGCTTCTATTAATATAAGCAATCCTGAAAATGTATCTTGCCTTCCACAAAAAGATTAAGCGGACAACTTAAGGAGTAATGCAACGGTGGCAATCAACAGGGAATGTTATCCTGAACTGACTGACATAAATTGGCTGCTAACTTCCAGTTTGTATTAAAATAGAATTTGTTTTTCAGCATAATAACTATTTAACAATAATTTCTGTTTTTACTGTAATTTAGATTTAATGAATGTAGCCTTGGTGAGCATAAAAGACTTCTCAAAAATTTAAAAAAATGTTACTGACCACAAACTTTTGATAATAAAGTCAAAAGTTACTGACCCCAAACTTTTGAACGGTAGTGTTTTTTTCAGGTGTTCATGGTCTGACTCATGCATGGACTGACTCGTTTGGATGTCTGCTCATTCATCTGTTTCCTTCTACTTCCTGCATTAATTTGTTTCAAACTCAGTACCTGATCACATGTTTTTAATGGCTGTTATTTATTCATGCATTGCAATGCACATTGCAGGTGTTTTTTCTGCAGTCAGTTCAGTCATTTACTTTCAGTTTCTCTCTGCATGCCTATCCTTGTTTCCCCCCCCCCTTTCCGTTCTTTCTCAATTCAATGGATGTTAATGGCTTTGGCACTTCCTCACTTTTCATTGGTCACTTCACCCATCACACGCACGTGCCACTGGTTACAGGGGGACTCCATGCCCGATCTGGGGCTCATACTGACCCCCTCTCCGGCCGCTCCCTCTCTGAAAGAGTCAGTGCGGCTGTCTCCAGTCCCTGCATGGAGGAAGGTAAAGTGTAGTACAATCCCTTGTTCCCAGATTCCCATCAACCATTAACACTCTAAGTACCTACTTACCTCTCTACTTATCCATATTTATTATTGTCTTTGTGACTAAATGAACTGTTTTTTTAACTAAGCTTGTTTTGTTGAAATATGTCTTACATGTTAATTTTTCTTCATTTAGCCTTAATGCTGTTTCAAAAGCTAGTTTCTTGTCTGTTCGAGTTGAAGTAGCCTTATAGATTAAAAAAAAAAGTTATATTTGACTAAATTAAGTTCAAAAAGATGGAATTGAGGTCTAAAAGAAGTGAATTTTGCATGAAACCATTCTTTTGTAAATTGACATACTAAAATGGCCTACCCAAAGGTAGTTTTATGAACGATTTACACAGAAATTCATTCTGCTCATGTGTCATGAATTGTTGTATACCTGGGTATTTGTCATTCAGGCATCAACATATATTTTCCCTAAATACTACAAGATACTTAACAGAATATGCTTCCTTTCCTCCTTGTTTTCTTTTGCAAAATAAATATATGCTACTGTTCCAAAGTTTGAGGTCAGTAATAATTAGTTAACACTTTAGAATAAGGAACACTTATTCACTATTAAATTAGACTTTTCCCTCAATAAATTCCTAATCTGCTGCTTATTAATAGTTAGGTCCGCTAAGGTCTTACGGTATTGGGTAGGATAGGATGAGAATAAAGCATTAATATGCATGGCTTATTAGTACTACATAAAAGGCAATCTTCTATAATTTGCATCGCTAAAAGCAACTAGTTAAGAGGCCCCTTACAATAACGTGTTCACCGAATTATAAAATGTTTTTGAAAGAATTCCTCTAATGCTCACCAAGGTAATTTAGATACAACATGTATTTGATACAATAAAAAAACACTGTGATATTGTGAAATATTTTCACAATTTAAAATTACTTTTGTATTTTAATATATTTTAAAATGTGATTGCAAGCTGAATTTTCAGCAGCTATTACTACAGTCTTCAGTGTCACATGATCCTTCTAAAAGCATTGTAATTTGCTAATTTGGTGCTTTTTTTTTGTTATTATCAATGTATAAAAACAGTTGTGCTGCTTGATATTTATTTTATAACCTGTGATACTTTTTTCAGGATTATTTTATGAATATAATAGATTTATTTATATATTGCCTTTCCAGTGCTCAAGGATGCTTTACAGTAAAGATACAATTTGAAAAGAAAAATCTCAATATAATAAACAAAAATGACAAACACTAATACAAGTGAAAAAATTAGAATGAAAAAAAAATAAAACAGGACGCAAAATATGAATGATAACATTCAGAAAACAAAGGGATGTGGGACATAACTTACAAATGACAACATTCAGATAACAGGTGAGATAACTAGTGATTTAATTCAGAAATATTATTGACACAGCAGAGAGATCGGGGGAGATAATTCCATAGTTTGGGTGCAGCACCGCTGAATGATCTACCCCCCATTGAAACGAGGTGATACAGAGATATACTGAAAAGACCAGAATCAGAGGAGTGTAATGGGCGAGTTGGGTGTAAGGGAGGAGCAGTTCACAGAGATACCGGGGAGCCAGGCTGTGCAACGATTTAAAAGTAAGCAGGAGAATTTTGTATCTAATATACAGAAATATACAGCCGGAAGCCAATGGAGATTGAACAAAATTGGGGTGATGTGGGCAGAGCGCTTGGTGTGGGTGAGTATTCTAGCAGCAGAATTTTGAGTATACTGTAACCTGGAAATTAGAACTTGCAGGTAAACCAGTGAAAAGGGCATTGCAATAATCAAGGATGGATGATACAAAAGCATGAATAAATCGGTCTCAGCATCTTTGACATTTGAAGAGCAGGTCATATGGTATTTTAAAGTGTCCTAATAGTGTGTTGGAGTCCCCTACAACTGGTTTAAATGCATCTAAGGTCAGAAAACAGAAAATATTAGAGTCATTTGCCAATGATTTCGAAACGATTCGTTCCAAGCAAGTTCAGAGCAAACCCCTCCCTTACATTAGCCTACTCTTCTCTGATTGGTCAGCTGGCCAAGCCTGTTGTGATTGGCACAGAGAGAAGTCCTTGAGCACGTTAGTGCGAGTACTACCATTGACAAAGCACCTTTACATAAAACAACAATATAGTGCTCCAATCCGTTCTTATAATAATGGCATAAAATACAAAAACACTTATGTAAGCGAATCGTGCCCACTGCTAAAGTTTAGCTGCTAAACTGTGAACACTTAAAACAATAATGGTGGATACATTAGCCGAGTGCTAACGTGACTAACTGATGAAACGATACAGTTTGTAAACCAAAATATGTCTACTGTAATGTTTGAAGAACACCAGACAAAAGACGCCCTGTCTGAACTTTTAATCAGAACAGCTGTATCACAGGCGCAGCAGCCTAACTAACTCGCTCGTAAAACCTCCAAACTAACTCCCACATTAACCCTATAACTGCCGGTGCAGCAAAATAAACAGCAGTTTCACAATGATTATAAAGTGTGCGCTACACTACATTCTTTATTAAATTAAGTAATCTGAACAACGTCAGTCTACATTAATCGACACATTCTTAGGAAATAGTGGGTTCACAGCGAATTATCAGAACTATTTATTCAGTAAGACGGTAATATCGTGCTTTACCTGGAAACCTAAAGCTGCACTAGGTATACATCACATATTAGCACAAAAACTTGATATTTTGAGCACTCAATTGAAAATGTACACACAGCGTATCAATTGTACTTACAGGTTGTGGTTCGGAGAGCTTGTTAGTCCAAATTAAGAAGATTAGAAGCCAACGAAGATAAAAGCCAAGTTTAGAGAAGCAGTCCTTGGTAAAATGGCATGCACACAACAAAAGGTTTGAATTGTGTTTCTGTGGTATCCTTGAACACAGCGTCTTCTCAACATGATGTAAACACACTAACTCTAGCGGAAGTGTTTGTGGGCAGGTCAGACTCTGTTTGTATTTTGCGGGCAGGCAGGGATTATGCAAATGTGTTACTCAGTGACGTATACCAGTAACAGGCAAAAGATTAGAAAATATGACGACTCGTTAAGGCGATTCAGAATCGACTCTCTTTTGAGAGACAATCTTTATTTATCATGCACTTTTTTGATTAACAACTTTGCAGATTGTTTTCATTTAAGGATAGCTACGTTATAAACTGCAAAAGAGATATTTTTCAAAACCCATATGACCTGCTCTTTAATGAAACGATGGAGCTGGGCAATGTGACGTAATTGAAAGAATGCTGATTTGGTGACAGAGTTACAATGAGCCTGAAAGGAGAGAGATGAATCGAAAATAACCACAATAGAAAGTAAAAAAAAGCAGCATTTATTTGAAATAGATTTTTTGTAACATTCTAAATGTCTTTACTGTCTCATTTCATCAATTAAATGCATCCTTGCTGATTACAGGTAATCTATAAATAAATAAATTCATTCATTCATTCATTACTGACCCAAAAAGTTTTGAATGGAATGAAGCTTTTACTCTTCTCTAAGGTCTTATTACTGGGTTTAGTAAAGGGTCTAGTTGTCTTTTGTTCCACGATCATTATTTTGTGTTTTGTGTAACAGTATGTTGACATGCTGTTAATGTTCAAAAAACACATGCTTTTCAAATCTGTACATTTTGTAGGTCCTCTATGCCCCGCCTCTCTCAAACGCTTAATTTTCTACAAAGTCCCTCTTTTTGACAAGCGCAGTCTGCTCTGATTAGCCAGCTGACCCAGCGCATTGTGATTGGACGAACACCACAAGCACTCGTCGGAAAAATGTAACTCCCCTTACCATAATCGCAAGCTTCATCTTTCAAATAAATGTAAAGACAGAACCAGAAAGGAGAACAGAGTCTCGTGACAGACACAGTTTGATGTGAATATGGATGTCTTTTTGTCGCCCAACGCCACGTTAAGGACAGCTGACTCCCTGTAGATCTCTCTCCATCTCTCTCTCTCTCTCTCTCTCTCGCTCACACACACACCCACACACACAGATTGCAAAACCCTTCCGAGTTTGAACAGGTCACTAGCAATAGCTTAACTAATACCAAAGCACGCACGTAGATGATTGTCAGAAAGCGCCAGATTGTCATGTAAAGTGTGTCCATAATGACCTCCTCTCCTAGGTGTCACTAAACGTCGTTCCCATAAAATGCATTGCTGTTCTGTGTAAGTAATCTTAAAGAGTCATAAATGCATCTCCTTTCGGAAGGCCAAATAAAGTGCTTTTGGTTTTCGCCTAGACACACACAGCGTCTCCCTGCTGCTTCAACACTAACTGCGGTTACTGAAACCCCGCCGCTTTGCTCTCTTTTATATTTTTTTTTTTTGTTCTATATGTCTATTTTTAATTTAAAAACTTTCTTTGCGTGCACATTTTGGTGGCATTATGCAAATATTTCCACATAGTGATTTAGATATGTGGGGGCGTGTTAGAACAATTTTGATTAGTAACTTATCGTGTTGAAAAAGAATATATCTTTGGTTTTGAGACGTTAGTCTTTGCAACTTCATGGATCTTATCTATGCACAATCAGCCTGTAACACTCCAGAGAGAAAGGAAAACTTGAAATGGCATCATATGAACCCTTTAAATATTGGCGAGCTAATTATGTTTCTTCTTTGCTTTTAATGAGAGAACTGTTATAGACATGTGCTTGTGCGTGGCGAGTGGCACTTGAATTCATGTTTTCTGTGTGTGTTCAGAGGCGCACACAGTTACAGGAGCAGATGAGTTTTCGCTATAAGGAAAGACTGAAGTGTCAAACTCTCCCCATCAAACAGGAGCAGGTACACAGCTGTAGAAAAGACCTGCTTATACTTCTACAATATAGTGTCTCCTTTGTCCTTCCTTGTGTAGTATACAAGAAGATAGTGCCATGAGGTGATCATTTAGTCCCCTGTGTACTTGTCTGTTGTTGTTAGTTTCCTGTTTGACGTGCTCATGCATTGGAGACCTAGAGGCATATCTTTCCACACTGTGCTTCGGTGCTCTTTGTTTGCGTTTCCAGTTTGATTGAGACAAATGAGCTGAACGCTTTGCTTATTGTTCTCAGATTGTAGAGGTTCAGATGTGGTTTTGATAGCTTTGTTAGACATTCCTTGTGCATGGGAGGTCTGTGTATGTGTGTGTGTGTTAAGTGTCACTAAAATCACTGGGTTTGATTATCAGCTGTGTTTTTCTGCTTCTAATGGGACACTGTTTGTTCTCTAACACAACGCGCCTATCTGTCATCACTACAGCTGTGTTTGTGTGTAGTAGGTGATTGGATGTTTTGATGGTATTATCAGGTTTTTTTAATCTGAGTGTGTGTGAGGTTTTTGTATTTGTGTAATTTTATGTGAACGGGTTTCTCCTCTCTTGTCTCTCTGAAGGCCAGCAGCGGGACTGAGGTTTTGAGGAGCTGCCCTAAGAAAACCATTCTCCTTTCTTCTTCCTCACCCTCATCTTCCTCATTCTCTTCATCGTTTCTTCCACATACACAGGTGACACTCTCCTGTCTTCCTGTACTAACCTCAGCATCTCTCACAGGGGCTGGTTATAACAGAACGTCTCCTCTTGCAGTCTCTTGAGATGAGGTTTTTGTAGGTTTTTAGACTTTATGGCGCAGAGCTGTTTGTCTTGATCAGTGTATTGATCAATCCTCCTGGCGTATTCATGGCAACGTCCATGTACAGTAAATCAGCAATAAAAAATCTTTTTTTTTATACTTCAATGGTTTGAACTCTGCAAACAATTGTATAAAAACCACATAGAAAACAATAATGATAAACTTATTGTTAAATATTGGTAAGCTTCATATACCTTTACAAGTACATGTAAAGAAAAAAAAAGGAAATAATATTTTGACTTCATATATTCATTCAGAATTGTTTTTATAACTTCATGCTCCAGGCATGATTCTGGCTCATATCAGTCGCAAAAATAAAATAAAACAAATATGCTGATTTTGTGCTGATTTATCAATATTTTTGTGTAAACCATGATACATGGTGTTTATGTTGTTCAGAATCTTTTAGATCATGAAAAGCTCACAAATAAAGTAACATTTAGTTTGACATAACAGTCTTTACCACATGTATAAATGTCTTTTAGTGTCACATTTCATGCTTTTGATCAATTGAATGAGTTATTAAATGTAGTTTATCTAGATGTTTTCAGAATTTTTTTTTCTTTGTTTTAATATTTGTAGCTGTGGTTAAACACGTTTATCATTCAGTCAGGCTTGTCAGTTTTGGAAGTATGTGGTTTTGCACATCCCTACACATGACCAATTTACCCAAACTTGAAATGGAATATTTCGTACAGGTTTGGAAACCAAAAAAAATTATTTTATAGTGTTTGATAAAGTTGAAATTGTATTTTGGTTAGCATCATTTTAATGAAAATACTGGAATGGGCCACCATGCTTTTGTTGCATTTTTGTTTCAGAAATATGGGGCTGTTACCCTTCTAGTTTTGATTGTTAGTTTAGTCTGAGATCTTCTAGCTAATGATAGGGTGGAACTGATTTATGTCTGTTCTCTACAGCATAATGTTAACCAGTCAGAGATAAACAAGTGACCATGACAACTGCATGGGGCTTTTCTTAAAACTTTGCCAGAAAATCTTTTGAAGATTTGTAACTTCCATTTCATCTTCGTGAACATGCATGCATTTGTGTTTGGAGAACTACAGTTAACTTCAGTAAATTTGTGGAATAAACATGTTATATTTTAACCATGTGTAATTTCAATATATTTATTAGCTTTCAGAATTAAAACTACAAAAACTTGCTGCAGCAGTGACATCAAAAGCCAGAAGACTAATTCACCATGGATTCCCTCGAGTTTTTCCTATGGGATTTTATATTGGGAGTTTTTTAAGTTATGAGTAAAACAAGGTCTGTGGTAAATATAAATTGATGATACTTGGACTTTTGCTCTACAACATAAATGTGTACAGTTTACATTGAACAACAATATGTCCAAGTAAAAAAAGCTATTTTTTTACCACAGACCATATTTTACTCATGAATTGAAAAACCCCATAGGAAAATTTCAAGAGGACCCGTGACGAATTAGTCATCACAGCTGCAACACTCTACAATACGACATCCAGAGGAGATTTCTAACCCAAGTAATAGTTTCATCAGCCTTTCCATTTACAGGAAGATAACCTGCCTAATGTGGACAAGCCAGAGCCTCTTTAACATATCCCTAGCATTCAAGAGGCGATTGAACATCTAGTCGCTAGCGTTTTATATGCCCAGCCGACAGGAAGGACACGCCAACACGGTATACTGCAATTGAAGAGATAACAGCATGCTCTTAAAGGGATAGTACACCCAAAAATGAAAATTCTGTCATCATTTACTCACCCTCAAGTTAATCCAAACCTGTATGACTTTTTGTCTTCTGTTGAACACAAAATAAGATATTTTGGTACTAAACCATTTTGATGGTGAGTAAATGACAGATTTTCATTTTTGGGTGAACTATCTCTTTAACTAACAGATGATGGACAATATCAGACAGCTTGGTCAAGACCAGGTTAAAGACAATAATGGCACCAAGTCTTGAGTCGTGGCCTTGACTTGATTTTTCTTGCTTTGTGAAGGTTACGAAAAAGCCTTCACGGTTCTTTGAGCAGTGGCTTTTGACCCACAGCCTCAGTCCTGAGCAACCCTTCTACCCTTCTGACCCCC
This sequence comes from Sinocyclocheilus anophthalmus, assembly GCA_018155175.1. Lineage (NCBI taxonomy): Eukaryota > Metazoa > Chordata > Actinopteri > Cypriniformes > Cyprinidae > Sinocyclocheilus > Sinocyclocheilus anophthalmus. The sequence continues at coordinate 32,546 of JADLZN010005075.1, forward strand.
AGCATCAGGTAGCCTTGCCTGAGCATGGATAGATATGCATGGACGTCTCGTCTGTACCTTAAACACACAGTTCCTCTAACCAATGATGGTTTGAATGCTTTATAAGTAACTCTACACAACTAAAAAGATTTTTCCTAATGGATTTTATTCACAGTATTGCAGAAAACGGTGATATTCCTTGTGCTAACACCATGACTTAAGACTGCATCTCTCTCACAGCAGAGGGAGGTTTTGCGTTCTGATGATCACGTGCCTTTACACATTCCCAGCATTCAGGAGAGAACCGAGAGGTTAGCCTCTCAGTTTAAAGACAAACCAGCAAAGCCAAAGGTGAACTCTCAGCACTGGCTGTCCTTGAATACACACTTTTTTCCATGCACAGCCTTAAACCGTTGATGCATTTTAGCAGTTAAGCAGTCTTTTGGCCTTATAACACAGATTTGGCAAAAAACACTCCTTAAGTGTGGTAAAATCACTGTAACATGGCCTCTTGTGGCGATCTTCTTGCTAATAAATAACTCATCGTTTTGACGCAGCAATATATCACCACCTGTCACAAGGTTAGGGTTGGTACACATTTTTATGTTTTTGAAAGAAGTCTTTGGCCACTAATGCTACTTTGTCAAAATACAGTATAACGTACTATATATCAGTCCAATTTTTCTATTTGAATACATTTTAAAATGTAATTTATTCCTGTGATGGCAAAGCTGAATTATCTCACATCCTCCTTCCCGCCCGTCAGTGTCCATGATCTCTTCCGAAATCATATTCGTAATATGCTGATTTTCTGCTCAAGAAATTGTAATTATTATCAGTGTTGAAGTGTGTAAATTGTACACTTGCTGTTGACTTCTAGTTTTCTTTCTGCCTGTCTACCTGCTGTTCCCGTCGTCTTTCCTTTACATCCCTCATCTCTCTCTCTATGTCTCTCTTTCTGTCTTTACGTCTTTCTAAGAAAAAGGCGCCAGACTTCTTCACAGAGCAGTGGTACAGAGCGCGTGATGCCAGCTCTTTTAGCCCTCTGCACTCTCCCAGCTCTTTCCGGCAGGTAGCAGTGATGCATCTAATGACTGCTGTGTTCTTGAGTCGTGTGTGTGCATGGATGTGTTTTCAAACACACTCCGTTAATAGGTTCTGTGAAAAAAAAAATTCTGAGGTGTCTCTCTCCAGGCTTACATGTGTGTAACCAGATGTATGTATCAGTATGTGAAGCTGAGAATGTTGAAATACAACAAAAATGGACTAGTACTGTATGTTGCCAAACATTTTAACACAGCTGTAAGCTGGATGTGACTTATATTCATGAGCTGCAAAAAGGAAACTAATCTGCATGTTCATGCAACATTGAAATTTCGAATTGAATTTAAATTTAACATGCTTCAAGCGTGATTGTTAAAGCCCAGGGTGAGTTTTTCAGGAGGTGCTGATAAATAGGTTTGCATCTTCAAGTATGTTTAAAAGTGTAATTTTATGTTGAAGGTTTTTATTTGAATTAACAGTTTTCTTGGCACAACTTGACTGCTTCGTTTTGAATTGCTGAATTACACCTTGTGCCTTCTCTCGTCTACACAAATAACCATGCAAGAAAAAACTTTTTTTATTTTTAATTCTTCATGACCCTGAAACACTTATACTACCATTCAAAATTTTGGGTTTAGTAAGATATATGTATTTTATGTTTTGAAAGAAGTCCCTTATGCTCTCCAAGGCTGCTGTTATTTGGCCAAAATCATGATATAGTAATATTGTGAAATATTATTAAAATTCAAAATAACAATATAAATGAAATTATAATAATATTTAAATAGAATAATTTCTTTTAAATATATATTTAAACTTTTAATTTATTTTTCAGTGATGGCAAAGCTGAATTTTCAGCAGCCAATTCTCCAGTTTTCAGTGTCATATGATCCTTCAGAAATCGTTCTAATGTGCTGATTTGGTGCTTTAGAAACATTTTCCTTATTATACAATGTTCGAAATGCTAATAATTTTTGATGTAAACATAATGTATTGTTTTTTCAGGATCGGTTACTGAATAGAAAGTTCAGCATATTATATTGACAATGCGTCTTTGTAGCTTGGGGGGGGGGTCTTCACTATCACTTCTGATCAGTTTAATTTATCCTTGCTAAATAATTTTTTCTTTTTATAAATGAATCTTACTGACCCCAAACTTCTGAAAGTTAGTGTTTGCGTCTTAAAGTATGTCATGATGTAAAACTGGAATTGTTGGCTGAAAGTTTTATTTCAATTAACAGTTTTCCATGTTACCTGTTTCTCACAACTTGCCTGCCTCATTACGTTTTAGCACTTTGAATTGCTTCGAGCTGAATTACACCTTGTGCCTTCTATCAGCTACACAAATAACCATGCAAGAACATCTGAATTGAACATTTACTTATTTAAATTTTTCATAGTCTTGAAAATTGCCACGGCATCCCACTCAGTTTTCAACCATTTATGCTTTTTAAAAACTTTTTTGTTCTGTTCACCACCTGTAGCACTATGTAAAGGTGTACACAGGGGGTGTGAGCTCACTGGCTGAGCAAATAGCCAATCAGCTTCAGGCTAAGGACGACCCCAGGCCCTTGCTTGAGAAAAGGGATTTGGTAAGAATTATGAGTGTTGTGGTATTAGCGTACGCAAATGAGACTGCATAGCTCATTTTTGCTTTGGTACATGGCTAACTTGTAGTATTGAGTATAACTCTCTGTGATCACAATGCATATGCCATGATTCAGTGCACTGATAACTGGATCAAGACACAGCAGCAACAACAACTGGACAAGAATGCCACCTCTACAAGATTCAATATAAGGCTAAAAAGTTGGTCTGTTTCAGCTTTAAAACCATGTACCCTTATACTGGAACAGTTTTTGTTCCAAACGAAAGGATGTGAGAAAGGTTCACTGTGTCGATGCTGAGCTACAGATGAAACTGTGAACTGGATTTTTTTTCTCGTCTGTAAAATACTATAGCATGTTTTCGTTATTTGTTGTTTATTTATTTAGAATTGTTTTAGAATTGGTAAATTATTTTTTATCATTTCTAAAATGTTTCTAAATATTTTATTTTTATAATTTCTATTCTATAACCATTTTTAATTATTTAATTTTTAAGGATGTAGTGTCAATATAAGTATACTCCGTTGTGTTGATTTACACAGATTTGATTAGTTTTATTTTCGTGTCTTTGGTAACTATTGACTCTGCCATGCACCAGCCTTTACACAAGAGATGGATATTCAGCTCCTCGAAGCACAAAAGTTCGTAAATTATTTTGGTGCATGCTGTCTTTCTTGACAGCTTTCTAAGCGTTTAGGTGCCACTCCTTGCTCTCATTTAAAAAAAAGACCTGAACTAGCATGACTCGCTTCTATGTCTTTCTCTCTGCAGGGTTCCTTGCGGAAGGAGTTCCCTCAGAATATCGGAGGCAGTGATGTGTGTTTTTTCTGTCGGAAGCGTGTCTACGTGATGGAGCGTCTCAGCGCAGAGGGAAAGTTTTTCCATCGCAGCTGCTTCAAGTGCGACTACTGCGGCACCACCCTCCGCCTGTCCTCCTACGCCTTCGATGTTGAGGACGGTAGGAAATCCATGCAGAATTAAAATCCCTCCTGATTATATTATTCATACTGTAGCTACTTATAAGTTACCTTTATTTTTTTCTACGTGTAATTTTTTATTTTTTTTTATTAACTATTGGCTATTTTTAATCTCTTTAATTTCCTTCTTCCTCATCGTTTTCTGTCATGAGATGTGCTTTGTTTCCAACACAGTGGGATATTGTTGTTTGAGACAGAGGGACCATTTCTCTTCTTCATCAACCATTCTTTATTAACTATGAGCTGTTCTGTAACCTCCCACATGGCGTAGTTACAGATGTGCATGTTAGGCGGAAATCAACCACATTTGTTGAATTTCGCATTTTGATAAATCACCTCATTTGGGTTTTCTCCGATTTATGTCTGGAAACCGATGCTAATGGAGTACATTTGTGTGTGTTTTCGCTCTTGTAGGGAAGTTTTACTGTAAACCACACTACTGCTACCGACTTTCTGGTCTGGCACAGAGAAAGCGGCCTGCGCCTGCTGCTCCCGCTCCAGTAAATGCAAAGGTTCTGACTTCTTTAGTCTCTGAGTTTGGGGGGAAATCTGTTTTTATCAGAGAGTTTTTCTTCTGACACTGTATTCCCAGACTGTGCAGTCAATCTAACCTTTTTTTTTTATGATGTAATAACAAAAAAGGCTAATATATTCAGACATTTTTTTGTTGTGGTCCTAGGAGCCCCAGGTGTTGGCGGTAACCCCCAACACAGTGGATGCCCCAGGCCAAGCCATAACTTCTCAGGCCCCTGTGGAACGCCGGCCCTCAGGTACCCGCCTTTCCTCTTTAGGCCCCGTTCTGTGCCTCTCTCGTGGAGTAGGGGGCACCCTGCGCGCGTTGCGACGAGCAATGTCTTGGACCCGCCACCAGCTGGCGCACAATCCCTTAGATTCTCCTTTCCTCCTTGCATACTGTGTTTATCTGCTCTCCTGCTTTACTCTCAACATCCTGCTCAATATTCTCTAGCATGACCCGCTTCCAGCCTCTGAGCTCATCGGGGCACTACCTGCTCGCACATGCTGTGATATAGAGTGATATTTTGCTTATTTTGTGTATCCCTGATGATGTCACAAATGATTAACTCATTGTAAATCAGTTGGATGTATAGAATATGTATATTATTCTGAGTGGTGCAGCCTAATTAAATTTCTTTTTTTGATTGAGTAAAACATCCAGGCAAAAAGGCATATCAATTAAGTGTTAACTACTGTTAATTAATTAAATACATAATGTAGAGCTTTTAAAATGTTTGAAGTGGCTTAGAAATATCTTAAGGTATATCAAGATAACATATTAAGTGTAATAATAATTAACCTTTTTTGCCTGCATGTGTTATGAATATTCTTTATTTATTGCCTGTTTTTGTTACTCTCCTTTCTGTCCTTCCACTGTGTATATTAGTACCTTTAAGTTTCTGATCTGTGCGCCTTTTGTAACGTAGTGCTCGTATCAGTGCTTGTGATTGGTGGACTCTGTAAGCTTTACCTTTCCCCTCTCCTATCAGAGCAGCTTGTTGCTGAGCTAGTGCCTGCATCTGTGCCTGTGATTGGTCTACACTCCCATCAGTCCTTGCATCTCTGTCCCAGTGTTTGTTCACCTCTTAATTCTCCTCTACATAGTACTAACACCACTGCTTGTGGCGTCTTTCATGTGTGTATCACTGAGAATGATTTACAATACAAACCTTCCGGTGAGTTCGTGCTACTAGGGTGAAAAATATAAAGTGTAAATAGTTATAGTGATTTTTTTGAGAAGTTTTAGCAACATTAATATATTAATCATAGAATTTTAGAGGTTTGAATCTCATAAATAATTGTTTTAGTTACATTTCACCTAAAAATAAGAAAATAGAAATTATGTTTTGCGTAAAGAAAATAAAACTTATTTTTAGGACTGTTAAGATGTTTTGCATTGTGACATTATTTTCTTTTGTTCATTTAATGCAAAAAATATACTTTGTATTACTGTTATGTCTAAGAAAATAAGAAAATGGCATCATTATTATTGTATCATCTTACCTGTTTATTTATATTTTTTATTGTAGTGCTAAACATTATATATAGTTATGGTTTACAGTAGACTTAGACTTTATAGAATTGGCCTAAAACAGACTTCAATTTCTTCATGCAAAATATAATTTCTTTAATACTTTTAGATTGTGGGGTAAATATGGCTGAAAAATAAAAAAAATATGAAAGGTCTACCCTAGTACAATGTGTGAGAATAAGAATATTATATTATTTATTTCCTTTATTTTTAGTATTCCTTTAGCTTTTGGGTGAGAAGATCAGATTAGTCTGAAATCATGCATCAAGTGAACACGACACACTATTTTATTCATGGGGTCTGTCACTATATAATCACTATATGAGGCATATTCGTTATTCAGTGAGCTCTGAATACATCGGTTATAATTCGTTTACGGGTGATGAGTTTTTTCAATCGATTCTTTTTTTTATGGATTGCATGCTTCATTCCTCTAACCATTTCCACCATCACAGTCATGTTTTTATTGTTTAATTAAATGCACAAAATGTTCTCACTGGCTTGATTTGGGGTTTGGGATTTGCTTCACTGAATAGACGTATTAGTCATACACATGTCCACCGGTTCATTAATGTTAAAAAAGTTCATTAATATTAAAACGAAATTCTTTATCTGATATGCTTTAATAGGAAGGGAAAAAGGCAAGGTAACCATAACTTGTATTTATTATTGAAGGATATATTATTTAAGAATATTTTACTGACAACAGGGTATTTCAATCTTTTAAAATCTAGAATATATGTGTAGTCATGAAGGCCAAATATTGCTTGTGTAAATAAAGTTAAAGAGTTATCACTTTGACTGTGTTTGTCTTACTTGTCTGAGTGGAAATGAATCCATATGCAATCATTTGTTTCCTTGAAAAACAGCCTTAAAAGAAGGTAGGGTGGGTGGACTGTAGATATGAATTATATGAAATATTTATTATAATAAACGTAGTCTTTATACATCTCTGTATTGACACCTAATGCTTTTAGCTTTAACTAAATCAATAATTTATTAATTATATTATGCAAAAATTATGCTAATTGCTACCATGGCACCCCTGCATAACACCCGTGAGCCACTTTCTATCTGTTACATATGATCTCTTTACATGTATGACATTTTCTCTTTTCTCCTCCTTTTCTGTCCATCACAGTGACAGAGGTGAACGGGGTGACAGAGCCCAGCGTGGCCAAACGTCTTAAAGGGACTCCTGAAAGGATCGAGCTGGAGAACTACCGTCTCTCTATGATGAGAGAGGAGGAGCTGCAGGAGGTGCCCGAGGAGACGCTGGCCGAGCACAACCTCAGCAGTGTGCTGGACAAAGCCACCGACATTGAGGAGGGATCCAGGTATCTCCCTCATATTTATATCATGTTGGTTATGCTGTTCTAGTGTGTTGCTATGCAGTCTCTATCATGCGAGCACCACTAATTAATTATCAGTCATTTTCAATCATTACATAATATAATTAAATCTGTGCTTGTTCATTAGTAGTACTTAGTAGTACTTTACTAACATAGTTCTGCTGTAATTAAAATGTGTGACAAAAGTGTTTACATTTTCCACGCTCTTTTGTTCCCATTTCACATGATAGAAATGAGTTAGGAAATTTTTTTTTTTATTGCAGAAGCCAAAATTAATTTAAATTTGTCATATGGTCATTTTGTTCAAGAAAAGTGACTTGAAGTAACAAGGACTGGTGTCCTAGACCAGTGTTTCTCAACCAGTGGTCCGTGGACCCCTAGTGGTCCTTGACATAAGGCCAGGGGGACAGTATAAAGTATGAATTTTTGTATAAATTTTGTATATTTTGACATGACATGTTCCCATGAAAGAAAATTCCAATATAGCTGATGATATGGCCAAATACTGGACAAATCAACTAACTTGAATTATACTTGACTAAATTTGGTCCTCACAAAGACACAAATGATACGAGTCAACTTTGTTCTGGGGGTCCTTGAGGATGCTTCTGAATTGGACTGAGGGCCGGTACTCCGAAAGGTTGAGATTCACTG
>JADLZN010005075.1:40259-63888 GCA_018155175.1 Sinocyclocheilus anophthalmus
TGATTTTTACTTCTCTTCGGTCGCGCTACACCGCAAATGTTTCGCTAATGGAAAAGCTACTCTACGACAATAATTAAAGTGTCAGACTACTGAACAATATTCTTCGCTACCTTTAGTTAGCTACTCATCAAAACTGTAATGGTTTGGGGTGTTGCCAGGGTTGCTATGGTTTTGTGCGTGATTGCTAGTGTGCTTGCAGTCCGAGTCAAAAGTTCTTCAATGCATTGTCCATTTTATCCATTTTACTAAACTTATATTTATGTTTTGCCTTCCCCTGTTTCCACACCATTTCTTACTTGCAATTTCTTCATCATCATCACAAAGATCTTTCCATTCGTCTGTCCTCTCTCGCTCTCTGTTTCTCCTCCTCGCCACTCATCCCTCGCTCAGCCCATCATTGCTTTACGATAGCTGTGACCTTTTCAGTGGCACTCCACTATCAGACTCTTATCTCACTGCCAGTGTAGCCGAGCGGTCATTTATGAGGTCACTTCACAGAAGTGGACATTAGCGATAATGTACTTTCAGTGACTCAGGTGTCACACTAAAGCGAAGGCAAGCGCACGCACACGCACCCACTTTTGCCCGGCATATAATCATCCGGTGCTCTGTGTACATGACAGAGATGTGGACGTCGTAACAAATTAAAATGTCCGTAGGTGGAAGGAATATTTTGCTTGATGAGAGAAGAGAAGAAAGAGACAGTATATTTTCTTCACAGTATTACAAACGCACGCATACACACACGCACACACAATTTCTCGATCCCACTCGGTTTGTACGCTTGTTAGTTCCACTTGAAATGGCAAATGACAAACAATCAGAGGCAGTGAAGCAGTGGCTTACCAGCTCACAGAACCAGCCAAAACAAAACAAACAAGGCAATTACTGCAATTCACACTACACCAGTTCTCCATGTTAAACACACACACGCACACACAGATAAACACAAAGGCCTTTGCAATTATAAACATTATTCTCATCTCTTGCAATCTATTTTTGACATGCAAACTAACACTACACATATACATAAGCTCGAGCAGCGGGGATGTACACGGTATATTAAAACGACTAAATCCACTGAATAAAATATTTTCTCATCTCCAAGGTTATGAAGAGAAGGTGGAGAAAATCTCCAAACTGATTTTTTATACATCAGTGGCTTTGCATGGCTTTGATAACCTGAGGCCAAAAGAGGAAGCTGGCAGATGTGTTTAGTTTACGGCCCGTTTGAATGTCTCCCTCACAAATATAGAACAACTTTATGCCTCTGTGCTACGCAAATACACACAAAATATAAAGCCGTGCCCATTAAGTCGTTTTTAGCACTCTTGCTTTAGTTCATGTAATTAATTCATATTATTAATTGCCAAATTACTAGACCTACTCACATAATTTGTCAGCAGGATGAATTCAGCAATGTTTGAAGCAGTTTGTTAATGTTTACATGTTTAATACAAGTTTACAAGTTTTTGTTTGTTTGTTTATGTGTATCTCTCACAAAAACTGGTTTTATAAACTCTTTTGACTGGCAGTAAATTATAGGCCTACAAATGGATAAAATAGCATGACATGAACCGTGTGACAAATAAACAGTTGGCAAGAGAGAACTAGACAAGTTCAAAGTTGTGTTTGTCATATATGAGTCATTCTATGAACACAATCAATCATTTGAATTAGTGCAGTAAACACAAAATTATGCTGTTAAGTGCTTTGCTGGCTTAAATATATTAATATATTTTATTGCCATTTTGTGTGTGTGTGTGTGATACATTATTCAATAATTCTATTTATATAATTTAACAACTAACAATAACCACTAGAACATACCATATCAATATGGAATTATTTTCGCGCTCACCTATTATAATGTATTTTTTAGTCCGTGCCGAAGACAAATTTGAACAGAAATGAAATCAGTTGAACTGATCTAATTTTACTTAAAACAGAATCATTTATCTGTGTCACAAATCCTGATTCATTCTCCATCACATCACTACTGTAACAATAATGAGGAAAAGACAAAACTGCAGCCATGTTTAATTAATTCATTATTATTATTATATATTTGTCTGGCAGGTAAAGCATAACATATCCACCTTGTCAAATAAAATAAGCAGGAAATCTGTTTATTTAGTTATTGTAGCTATTTATAGAAAAGTCCTGTTAAATCTTAATGCTAATGAGAAAACCTCATAACCCAAACATTTTGGTTTAAAACATTTCATCCTGTCACGTTCAGAAAAACCCAACATATTTTTTTTAATTATTATTATTTCAACATATGATGACAGTGCAACACGTTAACACTTGAAGACATTCTTTGTCTGGTAGAAGTTTTAAAATCAGAAATTTATTTGGAAAAGCAGCTTCATAGAATGACTCATATTCATCTGCTACAGTACATGGTATTGTTTTGTTAATGAACTAGGGGCAAATATGCAAAAACACAGTGATTTATGAAAGCAGATCAAATAAATGTGTGTAAATGTTTGTTAGTTATGCATGAATTTATTGGTATGTGTGGTTGCGGTCCCCTGATTAAGGATCTGGATGGCTTGAGGGAAAGTAGCTCCTCCTGACCCCTGCTGGCCCTACAGCCGCAGTAGAGCTTTATCTGACCTCAGCAGTGTGGATGAAATCCTTAGTTGTTTTTCTGCCATATAATCTGCTTAGATGCGGAGCTGTCCTACAAGCAGGCCAGACAATGAGTCTGTTTTATTAATCGGGGGGGGGGGGGGGGGGGGGGGGGGGGGGGGGGGGGGGGGGGGGGGGGGGGGGGGGGGGGGGGGGGGGGGGTGGGGGGGGGGGGGGGGGGGGGGGGGGGGGGAGATCTGTCAGGAAAAATCACAAGTTTGATAACTTAAAGAATTAATTGCACACCTCTCCTTAACAACATGCATAGATGTACTTACTTGAATGTCATGTAACCATTAACAGAGAACTGTGAACTAGTGTTATTTTAGTATAATTTTGATACTATTATAGTTTTATTAATATTTTAAATTAGTTTTTATTTTTATATTATCCATTTTAATTTTAAAGTTTGAGTAATTTTTGTGTTTTTGCCAGTTTTTTTTATGTTATTTTGTTGTTTTAATGTCTAATTTGTTGTATTTTTAATTAATTATTTTATTTTATTTTATTTAACATTTATTTTATTTCAAGTAAATTTTTTATGGTTTTAGTAATATTAACTATAATTATCCTGCAAACATGTGAACGTGAATGTGGTGTTAAATTATTGAAATATTAACTTAACTTTTGCAAGTACTATTGAGGCTCAGCTTAAGAAACATTTGGAACTCTATATTAGTAAATTTAAAATGAACATTACGCTAAGATTAATAATGCTTTGTAATTTGTTAATGTTAACTAATGAACCTTATTGTAAAGTGTTGCCAAGTCCACTATCAAGGCCTTGTTGTTGCTGATGTTCACCTCTACATCCTGTAGATATGTTTTGTCTTGGCTGTCAGCATCAAACCCATCACAACAGAGCGAGAGAGAGCGAGATGACAGAGAAAAGGAGGAGGGTGGGGTGGAGGAAGAACAAACATGTCCCTTTGAGATAGACTCTAGTACTAATATTGACCAGCACGCTTCAGAAAACACAGACGCACGACTCCGCTACATTAATGAAAGCCCCACAAATGACCATCGACACGTTTTATCAGCAACCTGAATTAGCAACCGTCTGTTCCCTGATGCTAGTGTCATATGTTTCACACACACCCACCACACACACACACACACACACACACACACACACCACACACTCACACTCACACTCACCTCATCACCACTGCCCATTCATCAGCCAGCAAAAGGAGCATTGGCACCCAAAAAAAAAAACCACAAAACACATTTCATGTGCTCAGCAGGTATGAGTCCAACTATTAAAGCACACACAAATGCACATGAAAACACATACACGCATCACAAAGCTAAAGTTGGTGAGCTCATAAATTAGAAATGTCATTTCAGACTTCATCAGAGGCTCCAGTCCGTCCATGTAATATTTTTCTGCCTAATAGATTTGAGCTGTCATTCATATCTGTAGCACAAGCTTAAAGTGATACTCCAACCACTAATGAAAACGCTGTCATTATTTTCTCACCCTTATGTTGTTCCAAACCTCTATACGTTTATGTCTACATAAAATAAGAATATTGTGGGAATGTCAGTAATCAAACAGTTTCCCATTGACTTTTAATTATAACTAATTATATGGCTACACTGTCAGAAAAAAGGTACAAAAGCTGTCACTGGGCTGGTATCTTACACTTTTGGACCTTTTATATCCCTAAAGGGTACATAGAACCTAAACTGTGCATACCAGTGACAGATTTTGTAGGCTAGGCTACATTTTTTCCCTATAGGGTAAAAAATACAATGGCAGTCAATGGGAATTGAAACTGTTTCTTTACCAACATTCTTCAAAATAGCGCTTCCATGTCCACAGGGGAAAAATACACGCCGGTTTCTAAAAACATGAGTGGTTTCATGAGAATTTTTTTTTTTTTTGGGTAACATCCTTGAATTATCACACATAAGGTTGAATGCTTCTTATTTTTGATGAGACTCCTATCCTTAGGTATGAGCTATAATAATAATGACAATTGCCTTAGCAAACACCTTTTAAGTACGCACTCGGTAGTTTGTGATGAGAGAATCAGGTTTTAGTGGGGCTGGAGGGAGGAACGCACAGAAACGTGAGTCACGTTTTTCCCAGGTTAAAACATCAGGAAGCCTCTAAGCTATGAGCAAGCTGTTCCTCTCTCTGAAACAGTTACTGTTTACTATTTATTGTGGTGCTGATAGGCTTTTAAGAAATGATAGCTCTTCCTGCACTTAAGATGGAAGCTGCTTTATTACCTCTTGAATGAATAAATAGCTAGTCGAAAGAACAATTTAAGAATGTGAAGTTAGGGTATAAAATCAATATTAATCTGTTGAGATATGACATTTGAGTTTACATAAGTATCTTTTTGCAAAATAGATATGCTAGTTGAAAATTAAACTGCATGTACATATGTCAGGCAAGCCGATATTCAACCATTTTGAGATTATCAACGAATGACCATTACCGTCCTCTAGTGTCAGTTCAAATGAACCAACTCTGTTAATAAATAATAGACTTTTTGTTATCAATATTTGCAGTGCATTTTGAGCTAGAATTGTTTAGAATACATAATTTTTTACAATATACATATATATGCATGGAAGACTACCAGTGGACACTTTGACGTACATCATGTGACACGAGTACTGATGCTGAAAATTCCGTTGTTTTGACATCACATAATAATGACATTTTATATCTTTAAAACCAAAATTGTTATTTAAAAACTTGTAATACTATTTATAATATTTCACATATTAACATATACTTTTTATGATTTTTTTACTGTAATAGCCTATATATTCTATATAGATACATAATATGGACTTTCATAGACTTCTATTGTTTTTATACTGACCAAACAATATTTTTTATCACCTAACCCCAACCCTAACTCTTAACCTACCCCTTACAGAAAACCTGTTTGCATTGTTACACTTGCAGATAAACATAATTTACTACTTGTAATAATGTTTTTATTTATTATTTATAAAAATTGTAGGTTTTACTATCCTTGTGGGGACCAAATGTTTAGTGTTAGCATAAACAAGTCACACACACACATATATTTATTATTTATTTACTGTAAAAACAAAAAAAAGTCGTACACTGGCCACAATTTCATATTGCTATAAAACTATTTCACAGTCATAAATAGAGGAACCCTATATCAGATCACGCATTTTATTCCTAAATGTCAAAAGGAAGATTAAAATTTCATGAGACGCGCCCCCTGAAATTTAGTGTGGCGTTGTGTTTACAGTGTGAATTGACCTGAGATAGAGTTTGACATTGCACAGATTGCATGCCCGCTGGGGCCCGGGGTGGCAAGGGGCTGGGAACCCCTCACCTCTTCAATGAGGGTGGGCTGAGTATAAGAAGCTCGTGTGTGTACATTTCTGTGCCATGTGATGATGTCATTAGTTCAGATTGAGTTAGACCTATCGGACTGCCCATCTAGAGTTTCATGCCAGAACTCTGTATTTTTGAATAGATTAATTGAAAAGGACCATTTGAACTGCGGTTTGTGAAAACAACTAGGAGCATTGTCACTCAGATTAGGACTTTACACTGGCATAAAATATTTCCTGTTTGTAAAATATAATACACTGCAATTTTACAACTGAAACACCTGGCATTCCGACTTTCTTGAGTTTCCTACCACGTACAATCTTGAGCATGAAATAAAGCACATACTTTGACTTATCCTTTTGAAACTATTTTAAAGGCATGCATGCATTTGATTCATTTGGCCATCCAAAGAGTAAAAACATGTGCCGAGTTAGCTGGGGAACTGTTACAGCCAAAAGTTCCTTATGTTTATGTGCACTGAATTCCCTTTTTGCTGATTTGAATCATTTAATCCAAGCACTCATGTTCAATGTTTAGCAAAAATGAAAGCCTTGCAATAATGTTGTTCATATTTCCTCTGAAATAAAGGAATCATTTTATTTGCTTAAGTAAGACATGACTGTTTTACAGGGTGTAGAATATGGGCGGTATTAGTTATTAGCCTAATAGATAAACCCACTGCCATGTCTGAGTAAAACCCTCAGCAGTGGACAGTGAGGCAGTGTTGGCGGTTGCAAATCCCTAGTGACACTCTAATCGAACTTCATCTGGCTGACTGAATAATGGGCACGGTCCAAGCCGATTAAGAATCAACTCTGATACACAAAACCCCGGACCAGCATCCTAGTGAAGAGATCCACCCACTACAAAAATCATTCCAACCAGAACCAGCTACTAGAAATAGGACTCCACTACCCAAAACAATTCAGTTTCCATCATTCTAGGGAGCTAAATGTTCTTGTCAGCATAACTCGGCACACAAAAGACAATTATAGCATAGTCATCAGATCTGGTGGTGTGAGAACAACATAACGGACCTTTAGCTGTAAGACACAGCTCAAAGAACAACGGCCATAGAAACACCTCTGTGTAATGTCTTCTCAAATCCCAATGGCCTGATTCTAGATAACATCCAGTGCTTGTAGTGTCTTATTCAGTATTCCATACTCAAAACTAATACACTTACAGTGTAGTTTTGCATATGTTACATTATACAGTGCAGTATAAAAAAGAGCTGCAACACCGATTTGCCAAAATCTATAAAATTCACATTTGACATAAAAAGTTGCTCTGTGGCCACAATTTCCCCCCAATTTTTTTTCTTTAGAATAAAATAATTTCATGCCACAGCATGCAGATCCAACATATTGTTCAAAACTGAAAAATAAAATAATTTTCATAAATCTCATAACTGATTTTAAATAATGAATTTTAAACTGATTTTTTCAAATCAATTTTAGAATTAAATGTATGTAAATGTATAAGTTCATATGCCAGTGCATAAATAGAATTTTACTGTTATATCCACCTTATTTTTAACGCAAGATTCTTAATAATTTGGTGTCATTCGCTTCCAGTTATTTTCCCTGTTCATATTGTAAACTGGTATTTGTTATATTATTTTAATTTAATCAAATATAACACAGCTAGTCTGCAGCACAAATATTTTAATTTTAGTACCCTTTGTGTTTCTTCTAGTTTTTTTGCACATTCAATGAAAAAAAAATATCTTACTTCCGCATTGCAACTTAAGTTGGACATGTTGCAAATTCAAGCGATTCATAATTTCACTTCTATCCACGTTGTCTAATCAGTCATTTTAACTTAAACTTGGGGCATTATTTAAACCACTTTTGCGCCTCTAAAACCTCTAACGTAGTTGTTTTTTAGGGTGTTTGTATGGTTTATTGTGCTATCCGCACTCTTTTGTTGCAATTTATATAGTAAAATATATGTAATTCCTTCTAGCAGAACCCCAAAAAAAAAAAAAAAAAAAAAAACACATTGTAGGACTATAGCATTTTGTAGTTTGAGACTCAGTTCTGAATGTATTAAGAGACAGCACTGCACAATGATCAAATAAATCTGATGTGCTGATCAGCTATTTGTGCATATTAGCTCAGTGAACTGACATGGATGTTTTTTCAACGCGGATGAGCATGTGGGGGTGGGGCAGCGGGTCTGTCCCTCTCGCTTTGTCGCTTCCAATCGCATCAGCTATGCCATGACCCACTTCTATAGCCACCGCTGCGGCACAAGGCTCATGCGGGAATCTTTCTGAATAGGCCACATGGGCAGCAACTGTTAAGCAGTCTTCATGACATCACAAGCAGCCCCTTCCAACAGCAGTCACACCCAAAACCTACAAATGCAGCAGAGTTTGTTCAGAGAAAATTGAGATGAATTCCGACTTCTTGGAAACACGCTGATGAGCCTAGAGAAACACTGTCATTCAGTTTCCTTTGAACATCTGTTGCAATACTTGGCGCTGCCTACTGCTTGCAACATGGTTTTAAATACAAATCAAAAACTGTGTGTGTGTGTGTGTGTGTGTGTGTGTGTGAATAACGCTGTGAGTCTTGAGGGAGAGAAACAGAAAGGAAAAACTAGTGGGAAAAAACTCCAAGCGAAAGCTTTAAATGGGTGTGTGCACAAAGTTGCTGGATCAATTGCTGCAAGATGTAACAGTCCAAGCAGAAACAACAGTCCAAACAATAATTCATTCCATACAGTCTGACCTCATTCTGTTAGAAAACTACAGCATGGCAGACACTGAAACTACAGGAAAGCTACAGACCGGAGAGAGGGGGAAAAAACTAAATTCACTCTAAGAATTCAAACTTGGCTAAAAAGTCAAGTTTAAAAAAAATCTTGTTTCAAAGCCTGCACAACCTTTCTTGTCTCACTGGAGAAGTCAGAACAGATGAGAGGAGAAAACAAAGAATGTTAGCGAAAGACAGAAATAGATGGAAAGAAGACATGTTTGTATAGTGAGTTCATGTTCAGGCTATAGATTGTTTGATATCACTACTTCTCTATTAGGGACTTGGACAAACTAGTTTTTTAATACTGGAAAATGTACATTATATTCAAATTGTGCTACTTGTTGAGAAGACTTGTGCTATCACTGTTCTATCTGACAATTTTCACCTGACAATTGATAAAATGGCTGAAAAATCCCATAAGGTCCAGACACACCAAACCAACATCAATGAACTAGCGGCAATGACAGCCGACTGAGGTGTTGCCTCACATTGCCTGGGCCAAAAAATGTTTCGCTTGAAAACACCATAAAGACTACAGCCAACTACAAACTGTGTCTACAGACTTACACCAAAGGTGCAGACAGCAACCACCAGTTTAATGCATTGGATTTAAAAACACTTTAAATTGTACCAGATTACTATTTCAAATTATTACCAGCTCATGGACGATTCGTTTTTTTTTTTGAACCAGCTCTATTAAAATCTGTTTACTTTCTGCATGACTTAACAAAAATACTGAATCGTTTTAAAATAAAGCAATAAGAAGCCGTGGTTTACAGTGAATTTCTAACAGCTAAGGGGCGTTGTTAGGCACGATGCGAAGCGGAAAACCCCTTTAGCTGTTATAAATTCTCTGTAAACCACGGCCTCATGGGGCTTATTGCTTTTATAAAACGGTTATTCCATATACGTAGTAAGGTTTCACAGAAAAATACAGAGCAAAACAGCATTCTTCCACCAAACAATGTAGCTCCTCAAAATCAGTTGTGGTTGCAACAAAGTGGTTTCCGAGAAACACACCGAGAACAAAGGTGTATGTTTGTAGAGTAACGCGGCTCAGCCAATCAGAATCAAGGATCGGAACTATCCGTTTTATAATGTTTTTTTTTTCGAACACTCCCTCGCCTGCTATTCATCAGGACTCACCAGGTAAACACATCCCACTTCTCAATAATCTCACACCTTCGGTTGCCATGTTGCGCTAGGAATTCAAACAAACAAAGCATCATATTAAAACCAAAAGCAGCACGACATGTGACTCAGATCTATGTAACTTCATTGAAACCAACAGTCATAATTCAAATCAATTAGTTGTTTTAACCAGGTTAATTGATATTAACATATCAAACAATAAAGAAAATGAATCAGACCTCCCAACACGACAGCTAATCTTAGGAGAAAATTGCTGTCAATGAGCACTGGTGGAAAGAGTGATAATGAGGAGAACTGGTCACATACATGCAGAAAACA
Organism: Sinocyclocheilus anophthalmus; assembly: GCA_018155175.1. Lineage (NCBI taxonomy): Eukaryota > Metazoa > Chordata > Actinopteri > Cypriniformes > Cyprinidae > Sinocyclocheilus > Sinocyclocheilus anophthalmus. The sequence continues at coordinate 50,472 of JADLZN010005075.1, forward strand.
GCTGGACTCCCATTAAAGCAATACCATGAAAGTCACTGGGGTCTAAAACAAGACTGGACCCCACCGACTCATTGTATGGACAAAAACAGAAACCTTCTATTGTGTTCCACAGAACACATTACAGTCATTACAGTAAGTCATTACAGTACGCCTTCAATCAATACCAAAGCTAGGAGAATTGTCTTTTACCTTTTTCTATCCCATTATAATATTCAAAGACAACTAAAGGTCATTTGTATGCTGATTCTCCAGAAAGTGTAAATAATGTGGCTTCATGGCACTTTCAAGTAACATTTATTACTTCAAGCAATACAAATCATTTCAAAGCAGCTTCACATCAATAAACCGGAAAATAACAGTGTCGCAAATTCAGTTCAATTTTAGCTGTAAAGCAGATCAAATGTCATTATTCAGCTTAATTTAGTTCAACGTTAATTCAATTTATATAAATAACAGTGTTAATGTTAACTTTAAAGGCAGCTCAGAAGACAACTGTGTCATTACTCAGCTCAATTCAGTCTTTTTTTTTCATCCGGTAGTGTCATTGCAGTCAAATCGATAATATTTCTGAATTTTAATTGTCTTATAAAACACTGCGCTTTGTCCAGACCAGCGGAAAAGTCATTATTTTTGTCTTTCCGTTTACTACCACTAATAATACACTTGACACTTCACTTTTAAAGGGGGTCATATGATGTGATTTCAATTTTCCTTTCTCTTTGGAGTGTTACACGCTCTTGGTGCATAAAGAAGATCTGTAAAGTTTGCAAAGACTAAAGTCTCAAATCCAAGAGATATCCTTTATAAAAGTTAAGATTCAGCCACCCCTACCTAAAACGGCTCGTTCCAACACCCCTTCACATATCTATGTCACTGTGTGGGAAGATTTGCATAACGCCGCCCAAATGTTCACGCAAAGAAAGAAGGCGTAACTTTTATTCTCGCTGTAATATTGTTGTTGCCGCCGCCATGTCGTGAAGGCGCTGTGTGTTCGTTGTGAAAGCGAAACTACTTGCTTGGCCTTCCAAAAGAGGACGATTCTGCTTCGTCATGCCCCTGGAGCTGATCCGTGCTGGTTGCTGAGGAAATACATAAACTTTGCGCTGTGGATCGCCTGATCGGCTTTCACCGTGGACGAATCGGAGTCCAGCCCGGGGTCGTCACATTGGTTGCCGCAAGCCCGCTGGACGCTTCTTCGTCGAATCCGCCGGCCACGCCGTTCTCATGCCCGCCGCCTCTGCTCACTCTAGTCCTCCAGCCGTTCCTCACCTTATCCCCCGGCCTCAGTTCACGCTAGGCCGCCGCCGCTCACTCTAGGCCACCGTGTGTGACGCTGTGTTTCTTTGTGAAAGCGAAAATACTTTGTTTGGCCTTCCAATAGGGGATACAGCTAGAAATCAGTGGTTAAGTTGTTTTTTACAACACTGTTCCAGAACACTTCAACCCAAATATTCAGATGGGTGCAGCACATTTTATAGAGGACTATTTCCTGATCCTGGAAGAGTAGACTACAATTTTAAATGTAACATGACATGTTTATTTTTTATAGCTGACTGCCTAAGAAATATAATTTTCTTTGTGGGGTCACTGGCACAACAGATCAGCTGTCTTGAAGATCAAGCTGGAGGAGGACCAAAGCTGGAGAAAATTATACAAACTAAGATCAAGCCATCCCATCCCAACTGGACAAAAAAATACAGTTGTTAAAGAAGTTTTCACTTTTTGGAACTTGCAGAAACTTTTTGCAGACTAGCTCTTTTTTACAAGGACCAGAGTCTGTTTGACGCCAAAGTTTGGTTTGTTTGGCCGGACAGCATTTTTTTCAATGGTTTTCCTTGTGGAACTTGAAGACTTTAGATGTTGGCATTAAATGTTTCTCAAATTCCATAATCAAACTGTCTTCCATCAATATAGTGGTTAGAAACATAAAATAAGATCCAACCATTGTCCATAATCCCTCAGGCCTACTAGCTCCATGACCATGTAAGTGTTGGGCACATGAGACTGCAGCAAGAGGTTCCACAACATTTCCTCAAAAAAAAAAAAAAAAAAAAAGCGTCAGAAGACCAGCACATCATCAGAGGCCTTCAGAGGCACAGCTGAGCACATGTCCAATAAATATTTAATTTTCTACCAGATCCCAAGATCATCAAGGGCAAAGAGATTCCTCTCCATTCAGTTTACAGGAAACAAGATATTATAATATCAGCAGTCAAACAAGCTTCATACATTAGTAAAATTACCTTATATATAATCTGACACAATTATTGTATAAACTAATATGGGATCAGTCATTTGGTTTAATTTCTTGAAAGTACGTAGTACTAGTACTAGTAGTAGTAACAATAATTGTAATAGCCAGGATAATTTGTCAAGTCATGATTACAATCCAATGTTTCAATTGAAAATGCTTTTTTAGAGGAGATTTTTATTTCAAATTATAACATCAACATAATATGTTGAGTTTAATTTGACATTTAGTTGGAGAATTCACATCAACTTCACAATGTCTTGTGATTAATAACCTTAAAATTGCTAAATATTGGTCTAGTCAAATTTATTTCAGGCTACCAAAATCTGTCTGAGGGGCTACCAGGGATTTTGAAATTTTGTGAGCTTTGTCGATGAATCAGCCTGGATTGGTGTATCAAGTTGACCAACCAGACATTGTCATTCATTGAACACAGTAATTATATAAACTGTATGTTAAAAAAAAAAAATCACCAGCCATTCCATTATGTTCACGTGTAGATGTTTCTCCCTTTTTTTAAAAATTCTCTTAAGAGCAGACAGACACACAGGGCAGGCTGGAGTATTTAAGCTGTTGTTTGTCTAGTGGGTAGCATGCATATCATGAAAATCTGACTTTTCCATGTTTTAAGTGCTATAATTAGGTCCCCGGTGCATCTACTAACCAAGGAAACGTGAAAAAGATTAACCCAGTAACTTTGTTTTGCTAAGCCTTTTTCTGCAAGCGTCTGAGAAAATGAGCGCATCTGATTGCGCTCCCGGGGGGGGGGGGGGGGTTGTACCGTGGCAAGGGATCTCATATAATATTACCAACCCACTACTCTTAGTTTATACCCAAGGCTCCGAGGGGGGGGGGGCATTGTGTTTTTCCCCCCGCAAGTGACAACGGTGTATTAGTTCTAATGCCACGGCGAAAGTTTGTGAGCAAAATATGCTAACTGTTCTGTCTTTGGCTGCATCGTCGAACACATTACACTGTTTAGAGTCCCAGCCTCAGATGAGACAACAGAGCAGTGGATTTATTGATTTATTTAATGTATATCGCTGCTGCCACACAGATCTAAAATAAACATGCAATTTATTTCCCAGCTGTTTACCTTCACAGACATAACCGACTGTTTTTGTAACACGTGTGTGTTTTAACGTAAACTTGTGTGTGAATGAGAACTTCGTTTAGTACTCACATGCTGTGACAGCCGCTTTCTGTCCGTGTGCTTCGGATTTGTGCTCTCAGAAAACCTTATATCTGAAGTTTAAAACGCATGATTTCAGCGCGATAAACATGAAAATGCAGAAACAGATGTTTTTTAGCAGGTCCGAGCTGTAATGGCGCAGCTCTATTCTGGAAAAGGGGGCGGGGAGCAGCAGCTCAATTGCATTTAAAGCGAAAAACAAGAGTGTTTCTGCTTTCACTCAAAATAGGCATTTTCAAAATGATATAATAAATTATCTGTGGAGTATTTTGAGCTGAAACTTCACAGACACATTCTGGGGACACCAGAGACTTATATTACATATTGTAAAAAGGGGCATAATATGTCTCCTTTAAGATATGCTGACACCACAGGCCTCAAAATTTCAGTGCATCCTTTAAGCCGGGTAAAGGGTGTGATCTCACCACTGGCAAGGGAACCCTAATGTAACCAAGACGCCAATGTATTTATCTAGGAAGACATGAACTTCAATTATCTGTGTTGTTTCTGGGCAAGTACAAATTTCTACTCCTCTGCCATGCACCACTAACATTGCAGAGGTCGCTGGAGAAAAATCTAAATATTTTACAATGTGGATATAATGCAGCAAGTAAAAAAAGACCCACAGACTCCATATGAGACATGAACCATGACCTTAGAGTTTGAAGTGACAGCGAGATTGCTCATGGGATATTTACTGGAAGTTGTGCAATTTTATTTGGCAGATCAGCACAATTGTTGTCTCCATCAAAATCAATTGAACATATTTTCATTATGTACAAAGAGATTATTGACAATGTGGGATTTGTCTACTATTAAATATGTGAAAATATCTTCCATTACTAGTTATGCAATATGAAAATAAATGTTGGTCAATTCCTCACAAAATTATTGTATGGCTTCAGAAGATTTGATCCTTCAAACAAAACAAAAAAAGAGAGAAAAAAGATTTTAAACAGCAATTTTAGAACATGACCATGCCAATGCATGATGATCTCCAACTCATTCAAGTGTGAATAAACATAATCATATCATGTGCTAATTAAATATTCAGTTTTCAACCACCGAAAACCAACTAGGCTTATTTAAAGGCATTTTTAATTAATACATAGATTTCACGGACACTGTCTCAACATTATTCAGTTTCAGACTAAATTTCTAATTCGGTTTAAATTGAGAACAAGACCTTCTTCCTTTTTTAGCCTAAGCAGATGCCTTTAGTCTCAGGGAAAAAAGAGAAACATGAGACAAAAGACACAAACACTGAATTGACTTCTCAACAGCTCAGAGGAATTTGACTTGAAGGTGTCAGAACAACATGTGTGAGCATGTACCAATATGTCTTTTTTTAAATTCTTGTTCTTAGTCAAAATATTTCAGAGCATTTTTGCGTCTACTGTGGTTTTATATAACAGTTATAAGTAGGGATGCACGATATTACACTTACATTTACATTTAGTCATTTAGCAGACGCTTTTATCCAAAGCGACTTACAATTGGGGGATACATAAAGCGATTCTTCTTTAAGAGGCAAACAGACACAAGATATTATCGGACTGATATCAGAATCGGCCGATAATGGCTTTAAATGTAAATATCGGCATCGTTCCGATATGAAAAATTATGCCGATATGTCTTGCCCATAAGAGGAATGCCTTAACTCACATGTGCTCAGGGTGTGCTAGCGATTAGATCACCTCAACAGTGTGGCTCATTCTTGAAGCAAAGTTTTGTCTGAATGATGATTAGATTGACTGTTTGAATAGCTGCATTTAACCTGTTCGGTGTATGATAAGAGTAAACAGTAATAGCACGTGCAGAGGAAGCCTCCCCCGAGTCCTAGAGCCTGTTCAGTAAGGAGTTTTAATCTGTAGGGGGCGCTGTTGGCCTACTTCTAATTAAATTAAAAGTAAAATAGCCTACACAAATAACATTTAGACTGTGTTTCTGATTAAATAAAGCAGTAATTGATGTCATAAAATAGTATGTTTTGATTTAAATGTCAGAAGCTATATCTTACATGAAAAAAAATCTGAAACATGACACTTGTAAATTACATAATTTTATATATACTGATTTATTCATTAATGTGTAATATGTTTTATTTTTTAAACAAATCATAAGCTCTAAAAGATTTTCAGAATTTGTACAACTGTTTTGCTTTAGACCATCTACAAATGTTAAATCTTAAAATAAAATGTTGGGTTAACACTGCACTTTCTGGGGAAAAAATGCGATTGATATAAGTTTATTTTATAGTTATTTTCAAAGCTTCAATGTGCTGTCAAACAAACCTTCATTATTGTTTATTTAATTCTAACAAATCAGTTATTGTTAAAAACTAACCAAAATAAAAAATATTTTGCTTGAAATTCTGACAGGAGAACAAATATATAGAGAATATATCGGTATCGGCCAACTTTAGTTGACAATATCGGCATATCCGGATATCGGCAAAAAGCTTTATCGTGCCATCGTGCACATTGACTTAACGTTGTATTTTGGTTACACAACCTAAAAACAACTAAATATCAACGTCAGCTGACGTCGGTTTTGGACATCAATTTAACATTGACATTAGACTTTGAACTTACATTGAATTTTGGTCACCCAACGTCGCAACCGAAATTTAACCAAGTATCAACGTCACTTATTACATTGTGTGCCAGCTGGGTGAAGACTGGAGTAATGGTATAAATAAATCAAATTAAAACCAATCAACCTCCTATACCAGACTGATTGGTAGAAATACAAACAATATGAACTTCATTTTTTCGTATCTTTCTTTGCTTTTTAAAAAATATTTTTTAAGCTAATATTTAGAAAGTGCGTCTTTTACACAATCCGACAATATTTTAAAAGAGCTAGAAGTCAAAAACTTTTAACTTTAAACTGATGGATTCAAGTCTATATTACAAAACAACAAGTCTATGGCCTTAGTTTGGGTACATTTAATGGTGCCTATGTTTATGCTTCCATGGTCAGGTCACCTTGTAATTATCTTCCCACATATTATGCAACTGACCCTGGAAAAATATTACTTCAACATGCTAATGAGCCATGCCAGCATCGCTTTCCAAGCCACGTCTTTCCGTAAGGGCTGAAGGTTTATCGGAACATAAAAGTGCATGGCCATGCAATAGCTTCTGTGGTCTCCTTGTGGGATAGTAGAAGTGTGAATTTTAAAACATGGCTCTTTCCTACACCAGATCCAGGTGACATTTCAAGACCTGTCTGTGAGGTCCTGCAGAAACCTGAGATCATTTTCAAATGCATTCTCGCCCGTCTTAGTACCTACCACCGAACCAGTGTCCTGTATAATCTCTGACTACTGAGTGTTCACTGGTCCCACTGGGCACTGATGGAGCCAGAGATGAAATAGCAATGCAAAGACCTCAGGCAAGCTCTGACTTCATCTGATGGAAATGGCTTCAAGCCAGGGCGTTCGGTTTACTCGTCCAGAGGCCCGACTGACATATCTGTGGTGAGAAAAGAAAAAACCTGATGTCCCTTGACAGAGTGGTGGACATCGTCCCACTGATGCACGGTTTCCCAGTTAGTGTGGGCAATATCCTCATAAGAGCTGTCCCTCCTTTCCTGAGGTCCCCGTTCAGCTAAACGGCAGCAGGGCAACAGTGGTCCTCTGTAAGTAAGGACAGTTTTTCTCTATCTGTGATAAGACATCTGACGTGTGCTGCAGTGTTGCTGTGTATCAATTTTCAGGCTTGTTTCTACCGAGAAATGTACTTTCGTTTGCGAGACAACTGTTGTTCTATTCATTCATTGGTGAATGAGGGACTGATGGCATTTTTGAAACAAGCCGTGACCTCTTTTGAAGTTAAAAAATAGCAAAGTGACAGTAACACAGGAGAGGATAGCACACACTCCAAAAACCCCAAAAATGGTATCCTAGCAACAGGAGACTGATGCTGGAGGGTTTCTCTTTATTCCAGAAATGCATCTAGAGCTTAATCTGCTCAGATCTTTCTCGGTCTGTAAGCTACTTGTCTAAATCACGGGTCCATGTACACCTCTCGAACCACAAACAGACTTTCTGAACTACTTGGTTTCTTCGCCTACGCCTATTTTTCTCTTTTTTTCTTTTGTACTTTACCCTCTTTTGCACACATATAATAAATATATATATATTTTAATTACATTTGACTTGAAATGTTAATTAAATGTATAGTTGGCACAATATTTTCAACGACTTATTTAAAATCCCCCCCCCCCTTTTATTATTCAACTAGTTCATTTGAAGGCTCAATAGTGTGTTTAAAGTAAAAAATATTTCATGTTTGTGTCTCAGTTATGTACTTAAGTATGGTCTTCACAAAAATAAATAAAGAAAATTAAATAAAGTCAATGCATGATGTCTTGCAAAGTTAAATAACATCTGTGGCAATCCCTGCAATACTAGAGGGGTTTTAGATTGTCCATTTGAACTTTTACCATCAAAAAACGTAGAAACATCTCACCAACCACCGATGACTCTGAGGTTTACCTGTGACCTGAAAATATTGTGTAGCATGCATTCTTTAGGAGTTCTAAAGGTGCCCCTATTATAGCAGTTCCAAATATTCCCTTCAATGCCAGTGTGTAAGTATTGATGTAATAGCGCTGTGCAAATTTGTACAAGTCTTGAAAGTGCAGGCAAATAAAGTTATCGTGTCTCTCAAAGAAAAAAGAATCGACGTCGAACATCCTGTAAACGCCTAGACAAGTCATCAGTAATTCGAATGTCACTGGGTAACACATTTGCATAATGCCCACCTATATTCTACATTGCCACGCCTTTGAACAACGTTGAACCCCGCTCAACGGTATGATGTTTGTGTGGCTACCTCAGGTCTAGAAGACACGGCTGTCCCTAACATCTGTGAAGTAATTCGTAAATTTAAATGCTATCTATTATAGGCATCACAGCGAAAGTGGAGAGGTTTAGAGAGACTTCAGGACTCTTCTAACTCGTCTTCGACACGAGATCGTTGAGAATCGTTGGCAAAATAGATATGAATATTAATTGCCGTATTTTGTGAGAAAACAAATGTTTTTTACCTTGGATGCATGTAAACCTATTGTAGGAGACCCCCAAAACAGTATTAGGAACCTTTAAAATGGCATAATAGAGGCATCTTAACCGAACCTTATTGCAAAGAGGACAGAATCAAATTGTTGAGTAGTTGATGATAAACAGCTTCATCTAAGCTAATATGGATGTTCCTTGCAAGACAAAAAAGGATAGATTTATATATCTTCTCTTTAATTTATTTATAAAGGTCTGTCTGTCTCACAGCTCCTTAAGTGTGGAATGCTCCTGGAATGTTGCTGCATGGCGCGAAGACCTAAGAGCACCTAAGAGCAGAAGCAAACTGTGTAAGATAGCTTAAGAACATAATCATTCAGAGATGCTGTTCTTTCATGAATACACTTTGTAAAACCACTTGGCTTTTAGATAAGCTCAACAGATTGCTGGAGACTGAATACAGCAAAAACCACAGCAAGGCAGTGGTCAAGAAAATTTGATGAAACTATAAACAGTGGCTTGGCCTGTTTCCAAGCAGGATGCTTAATCACTGAGGTAAGAAAATCTAAGGGGAAGAGGGAAGAAAACTGAAAATATATATATATATATTTGAATCATGGCCGAATTGCAAGGTGAGCATTAATTTTCAACAATTCAGCGGTTCCACAGTTTTGCAGAAAGCGCTGCAAATTTCCAAAGTATGCAAAAGTCCATAATCCCATGATCTGCTAAAATAAGACCATTGTTGCACTGGTGAGGGCACACACTCCTCCAATCTCATCCTCACAAGAGGACTGGGTTTTTAACCCAGCTCAGAAAGTTTTCCTGCCTGCAGACATGCCCAGTGCATTCAGGCGTGCAGATGATCAATTATTTCTAGAGAACATGAACAGGCAGACCCACAATTCTTCAAAAGCAAGAGGATATATGAAGATTTTAACTAATGGGACGAAAAAAAAAGAGAGATTAGAGGAAAATTATAATTATCACATTCTCTCACAAAAGTATTGCGTTCCCCCAAGAAACTTTACATTCTCTTGCGAAAGTATATCGCTGTCACCAAAAAACATTGTGTTCGCTTGTAAAAGCATTAAAATATATTTTTCTCTTCCCACCTCATCTTATTTCCATCACAAATGTTCAAGCAAACAGAGAAGTTTTGCAAGAGAACACAAAAGCATTAAAATCATTCCTCCAATCTCATTTTTATTATCACAATGTTCCTTTAGGAACTCCGTATTTAGGTGATACACAGTGTAGGAATTATCTATGTGGGATGAACGAATGAAGTTGAAAGCAGGATACTTACAGTATGACCGATTTCATGAATCCCGAAATTAACACTTAATGAAGTTAAAGACAACATTTTCTAGAAAGAAAATAATACAGATGGTAAGAAAAAAGGTCCAGAAATTGCATGGCACAAATTGGACAAAGTCATCAGAATAACATCGCTGGGACACTCGTGTCTGGACAAAACGCTCCTCGTTGTCGCCGAGGAGAACAGCTGATTGCTCACAGGAGCGCTACTCCGTGCACCCCTCCCAACAGAGTTATGCTAGGAATTTGCTAAAGTACACAGTACTAGGACTTACAGCAAGCACCATAAAAATCACAGAGGAACATTTTATTGCTGCTAGAGGAAAGGATAAAGATACCCCTTTGTGATCGTTCTAAAACATCTTTGTATGCCAACCCGAGAGGGATTTGTATGCACTTCTATCCATGCGATCTTAAAGTCCTCTAGTAAAACCGTTGTGTATTCCAGCAGTCATCTCTGTCACTTTCATCGTTCATTTTTTTCTTCGTACCTCATTGTCATGTGGTGGCAGCTGATAGAGTAGTTGTCTGATCCTGTGTTTCTCTCCTGGGCTGTTGACATATGGCACCTTCTCCTCTGGCAGGCACGAAAAGTAGATCTGAACCTGATGGGGAAAGAAGGCAAACAGAGAGTGAGAGGATTAGGGTTTGCTTTCAACAGCTGAAAGCTGAAATGAGACACCGGCCTCAATTGGTGCTACTACATTCAACCTGTCATACAGGCTTCTCCCGATTGTCTCCCCCAATAAGGGGGAAGTGGGTATATCATTGACCGGGACAAAGCGTTTAAACAGCGGTGTCTTGTCAGTGGCGACCCTGAAGAATATTTATGGGGCGGTACGCCATTAAAGACACAAAGATAGATGCCCGCTGGAATGTTCCTTGTGTTTTAAGTGTTACTATCCAGATGAAGGTAGATTGTTATTACTGTAGCAGTGGGTTTGGGATGTGAGTGGGATTCGATACGGAGAGCTGTCATACAAATTGTCCTATATTCTCTCTAAGCCTCAGAAATTATGTTTTTGTCTTCAAATTACAGTTTCTTCCTCATTCAAAGCTGATTGCAGTGCATTTCACAGAACTGAGGAAAGAGCTTTCATGAGGATGTCAGGCCTCCCACTCCACGTTTTGAAAAATGAGGAGAAGGTGGGGATTAGAAAAACATTCAGCTTCACTCCAGTCCCTCTTTCACTCTAGACCAACCTCCACCCCCATTGGTTCTGCTGCATGTGTGTTTGTGTATTGCCTTGTTTCAGGAAAGTGCCAACTATCCCCTAGACACAGTCTCGGTTCTGTTTGCTTACTGCACACAGCAGGGCAAGAAAGCAGGTTTTCTAAATGGTTTTGTTGGGACTAGTGCTTGAACCACAAGTACAATTCAAGCAGTTTAAGCCAATACACTGAGGAACACCAGCTTTGACTGGTAATATTTTTTAAAACGGTAACACTTTACAATAAGGTTTCTTTAATTAATCTAATCAATATGCTAATTGTACTTGTCTCATATCAATAGCTGACTTAAAAATATTATGAGTATAATAAGTTATTACTTGACATTACATAAATTTAATAAATGTTGGTTTAAATGTTCATAAATGTTTCTCGTGCATAAATTAACTTTGTGTTACCTTCGAAACCACAGAGATAGTTTCAACATAATGGTGTAATATGGTTTTTCATAGAACAATGGATTTGGGAAATATTTACTAGACAATACAAGTTCTAGCAAACATTTTTGATTAATCAGCATGCAAACTAAAAAGCGTAACAATATATTTTTATAAAACAATGCTATTAATTTTCCTGCCAGAGTATGGCAGTAGTTTAAGCATTTTGCCATTAATTACTTCACTTGCTGAGACGTATCTCAGTGGGGACATAAAATGTCTGCAACAGTTTGTACACCGCAGGGAGGATTCAAAGCAATTACCGCTAATTCTCGTTCCTCACAATAGTATTTATTTTCTAAGAAAAATGGTTGACTTTTCAACATGTAAATATTTTCCCTCCCTAATTTTCCTATCTCTGTAGTGCTCTACTAGTTGTTCTGCCCTTTAAAAGTTTTCTACTACTTTGAGCTGGCTTTGTGCTGCCCATCAACACCCTGTCAGTCAGATATAGTTCGCATGTGTGCTCAATGTCAAGGTTGAGAGGGTCCAGTCTCCACTCAGAAAGCTTGCCAGACTTTGCCCACGTCAAAGTGTACATTCATTAAGAGCTGTTGGCCTCCGTGCAAGGTCATGTGCAGCTGTGTTTCAGGGTAGATGAGATGCCAGCCAATGCATGCATTACCTAAACCTCACGTTCAGATGCTCAGACCCTCTTGAAAATCTCATACCCAAGTGTGAAGGCAGCCATCAAACTTCAAAAGCTTGACTGGCTGGTTTTATATTACAAACCTAAATTGGCTGAGAATCAGACTTGAAGTAAAACCACGAAAAAGGAAATGATTTAAATCATCTGCTTCCGTCTGGCGTGAAATGTCTAAAAATTGTGGATTCAGAAAGGGAAAAGACCGTTTCTGCCTGAATTTTTGGATGTCTGCAGATAATTAGAAGTATCAAAAGCATGAGTTATGCTTTATACTTCTAGTTACGGCTGTCTGCCCTTGACTTTGGTGAGAAATCTATGCATATAATGAGATTTGAGGCTTAAGGTTTACCTGCTCAGGTCGTAGTCCTGGAGGAACCCATGTGTACTCCTCCAGAGCACATCCAGAGTCATCATCAGAGGTTGAGCTCCTCTGAAATCCTATTGCCACTTTGGCTCCTCTCGAGTCCATGTCCGGTGCCCGATTAATGGGCCAGATCACTGATGTAGTCTCAAGACTCATCAGATGGGGCCACTGTTCAGATAAAAAATAAAAAGAGATTTAGATTTTCAAATTTGATACCCAAAGTTTACAGCTGCATCTGTTTTATGAAATATGCATTATCCTTAGGGGAAGAATGTTCTCAAAACATTAAAATGGAGTTGGAGAGCAACTTCCAGTGCTGCGGTTTCCTTTATCTATCTGAGCTTTGAGAATTGCCAGATATTTAAAATGAAGGGAAGTTGTGCTTTGAAATGTCAGCAGAGTCTTGCCTTTCAGACCAAGCCTTAAGCTTGCAGATAAGATGTCAATGTGTACACGAAGCAGTATTAAACACTCGTGGCTCTTTCTCCATGCCTTCTTTATCTTGATGCTTAAGCACTTCAGAGTACCTTCTGTCAGATAAAATGCCTTTGGTCCCAATGTGTTGAGAAGAACACTCCTACTTCAAGTGTTTTGAATGGCAAATGAGCCCGATATAGTGTGTGAACACCCTTGTTTTGGTTGAGGTTGGAGCTTCACACAAGCCCCCTCTCAGCTTGCCCCGGAGACACAGAGAAAGTCCTAAGTTTTAGTCCATTATGAGATAGATTACAGATTGAATGTTTTATCATAAGTCTTGATTGTCCACTATACGTTTAGATGGTTTCTGGTCTTGTGCATGTTATGAGTTATCTGTTATTCCCAGTATTTATCTACCCTGAGAAGCAAAGATAATAGATTTGCAATACAAAGAGGCATCGATAGATAGGGATATCTTGGGGCAGATAACATTTTCCCTGTTCTCTTAATGGAAAATGTCATTTGGATTGCCTC
>JADLZN010005076.1:0-25832 GCA_018155175.1 Sinocyclocheilus anophthalmus
GCTTAGGACCAGCACATGACCATCTTAAAACAGCACATGACCCTTTCGTAAAACAGGAACATACCATCCTTAAACCAGTACAATGCCTAGCTGAGGGGACAGCACATGACCACTCTTAAACCAGTTACATGACCAGTTAGGAACCAGCCCCTCGATGACGCAAATCGTTTAAAACCAGTACAATGACCAGCTTAACCAGTTACAAGACCAGCTTAGGACGCCAGCACATGACCATCTTAAACCAGAGTCACATAGCAGCTTAAAACCAGTACATGCCCAGTCTATTAAGGACAAAGCAAATGCCATCTTAACCCCAGTACAGTGGCCCAATCTAAAACAGCACTTGACAGCTGTGAGGAACCAGCACATGCCATCGTAAACCAAGAGAAGGACCACCAATGTAAAACCGTAGTAGCCATGCTTCAAAAATACCTAGACCAGAAGATGCTGGTTGTGTCAGACACAGGGGTGTACAGTGCAGGGCAAGGGTTTTTCACCAGTGAACTGATTGCTTAAAATTTCCTTCATCTGAAATGAATTTGATGACTTTTTGATTGACAATGTGACTCTTGGAGTAAGATAAGGGACAGGACTTTCAGTTTTGTTTGGACTATCGCTCTTAAACTTTGATATCTGGAGGAGGAAGAAAGGACAAGGAGACAGTACAAGAACCTTCAACAGCGGCTCTCAAATTCCACATTCTTTCATGCTGCCCAGTCTGGTCTTCATCCAATATCAATATGCACATAAGCCCTCAATAACCTCTGGATGCAGTTTAGAGGATCACGAAAACCCAAACCACAAGCACAGTATTGCTGAAATGCTGTTCTACGTGAAGAGGTAGGTAGCCGCCTACGTACTGTAATGAGCACATCAGAAGTAAAATTCACAATTGGTTTACAATTGTTAAGTTGCCTTGCCAGGGTATTGACAATGATTTTTATTGGCATGTTACAAATTTTTGTAAGGTTACAATTTTTGATTGAATTTTTGTTTTTATGAAATAAGTTAAGGTATAGAAATGAGTAAAACATTTGCAAGGGAAATGCAAGAAAAGTCGATCACTGACGTAAACCGTGCTAGTTTTGAGGTGTTTGACTCTATAAGGGCCTCACATGTCCCAAAAGGAGCTGTTCAAACTTGTTTGCCCAAAGTCGGAGTAATTTGATTCTAGTTCAGGTGTGGGCGGGCTGCCGTAGAAGCCTTTGAAAACTTTAAGGACATGTCATTGACCAACAAAAAGTCTTCCAACAAAAGAGAAAAGCAATCCATAGTGTGACCATAGTACAAAATAGCAGTGGAGGAGCTTTGCCTTTAAAAAGTGTCATGTGACACCAGTAAAGGTAGTCATACACAGCAGACACTATCCAGGAAATAAGGGTAACCACCAAAAATAGCACCTTGAATTGTAAATAATCAGTGAAAGGAGATGCTTAACCTTCAGAAAGTGTTGTTTGTTCACTCCAGGTGGTCAAACGAAATTGTTTTTGAGCTGTTTTCTTTTCTTTTCATGTCAGTATTATTATTCGTTTATGTTTATATTTTATATTTACAACCTGGTGTCACAGTTTTACAGAACGATCCATTTAAAAAGTTAAAATGTTTATGGCAAATATGGGACACACAGAACTTGGGACCAGCACTGTTATTAATAACAAAAACGTATTTATTAAAATTGTTTTTTGTAATTGGAAATAATGTAAAGAATGGAATAAAATGGTATATATATATATATATATATAATATATATATATATAAAATAGTTTAGTTATTAATAATAACTGATATAAAATAACTGAAATAAGTTTATGTTGAAGTACTACAAATACTAAAAACTAAAGCTGAAAAAATAAAGCTAAATGGAAATAGAAAAAAAAACTCATAAAAAATAACAAAAGCACCATACAATTACATAAAACCTAAATAGAGATGAAAAACTTTAGAACATAAAACCCGAATATTAAGAATAAATTATATTCAAAAATCTTAATAATGTGTGTAATAGTATATAAATACTAATTTTAAAAAACATGCTTTGGGGACAGTAAATATTAATGTTGTTGGTCATTGCAATAACACCGGAGAAGATCTGTGGTGCATGACTAGTAATGGCTGTTACGTCCAGTGGGTGCAGGAAAGCTCCAGGTGCGCACAGAGATGTGAAAGAGGGAAGGCCCAGGATGATCCGGTCTGACCAGACAGCGCTAACAGCCAGATGTGAGTTTCAACACGGATCTGAAAGAGCAACTGGAAATATGTCAGAAACCAGAACAAAAGGCCACAGGGTTAAAGGCTTACACACACATTTAACTTTTACAACAATAAACAAAACATGCATCTTCAGGTTAGTTAGCTAGAATGAGCATATTGATACTTAAAACAGGGAAAAAAACATTATATCATATCAAATTTGGATAAATTAAGGATTGGTCTAGCAGTAGAGTAGGAAGAAAAAAATATTGGGAAAATGTAAAATGCTCAAGTAATGTTTTTGAATGTAAGCTGGCAGATGATGGCTGCATACAGTCCTCGGTTCGTCTGCTTTACTCTTCAACACTGATCTCTAGTGGAACCCACAAGACCTTCAGGTGATTTTACAGAGGAGAATGCAGCGAGTCTTTATCATACGAGACATGTGAGATTATGAATGCAGATCACGTGTCTGTTTCTGTTTATGATGTCCGTTTTTTGAGTCGTTCTTTTGAGTGAGCTGATGATGATTGATCAGGTCAGCTATTTTAATAGCAGAAATATTGCAAATAAAACATCCTGGAAATGTATTATTATATATAGGCTAATATATTATAATTATATTTGGGTTTAAATTACCATGTTTTTATAAGCTGAATTATGACTGCAATTAGGACACATGAAATGACATTAAACACACTCATTAATAAATACCCTTTAGCCTAATAAAGATTAATATCAGCAAACACCCAAAGTGGCCCCCGGGATTATTTAATTATTATGTATACCTAAATAGATTCGATTTAACAATATTACTATTACTAGATAATAACACCACATAAAATCAAAATCGTATTTTCAAAACAGTAAACCTAAAATAAAATATTTTCCCTTAATTAATACATTTTTATTGAAGAACATACAGTTGTTGAAACTATGTTATATATTAGTAGATATATAAGAGAGAGAGAGAGTAGAGAGATTTCTGTAGTCCGCTATTTATATATATTATATTATATTATCTTAATTATATTTTATTATATTATCTTATATTATATGATGTCCTTTCCGGATATAGTGTTGTAGGGACAGAGGATGTCAAAACGTTTGAACCTCTGTAGGACTGAAAGTCAAGCACCACTTGATTAGGTACGTGTCTTGACCAGGCTGCGTTCAGCTCCGAACAAAACGCGGTGCAAAACTTGTGTTTAAACGGAAACGTTGGTGCGTTGAACACCCTGTTCTGATGTCGCAAGAGTTATGGCGGCTGAGAAGGCCATTCTTTGTGTTCTTTTTGAAGAATTTTCGGAGCCTGATGAAATCGGTATAAATACGTTTTTAATACTGCAAAATACGCTCGATGGTACAGTCATTGCCTAGCTCTCCAGAATAAAAGAGAACATCCCAATCGACTGAAGGGGTTTGTGGAAACTGTGGTTCCTAATCAACATTTGCCTCGCATTTCAGGATGAAAAGACAAACATTTCAGGTGAAGGATAATCCACTTCTTACCTCCAAGGCTGTGTTATGATCTATATGATCTTATTATTTTTTATTGTGAGTATTAGGTTTATCATTATTGCTGATCACTGTTGTTGTGCTATGATATTGTAATATTTACCATTATATAATCAGAGGGGTATAGAAAAGTTTATGAAAGTGTCACTCCATAATACAATAGCAAAATATATAAATATGGATAGTATTTTTATGTTACATTAATCAGTGCCTAGCACACCTTCCTTAGGAAAGGATATGGACCAGAAGACATCGCAATTACTAAATGATATTTAGACAGACTTAAAGAAATTACAGATCTATACTTGTGCCCTTATTATCTCAGTTCTTTTGCCTTTAATGTAAGTAAACATGTGCAAACAATATACTTGCTCCTGTGAATTTATTTGGATGTTAATTACATTGATGCGAGCTGTCTCTTTAATACCGCGTGGTTTATATACATGTTGCTGCTGATTGGGCTGAAATTTTTGACACACCCACCAAACAAGAGAAAACGTATCTCGAACCCCGTTGCACACTGTTTCCAGGAAACATGTCATTCAAACCGAAAACCGTAGCAAAACGGTGCACACCGGTTTGAGCTTGAACTTGCCCCAGTTTTTTATACTGTCCCTATGGCAGACGACCTCTGGCCTGCGAGATCCATTTTCCTGCAGAGTTTAGCTCCAACCCAATCAAACACACCTGAACCAGCCAATCAGGCTCTACTATGCATACTAGAAAACTTAAGGGGTGTTTTGAGGCAGCTGAGTTAAACTCTGCAGGAACACGGCCCTCCAGACCGAGTTTGGACAGTCCGGGTCTATGGTCTTGACGTAAATAATCAGTGCTTTGTGTTTAAAACCTCTTTTCATACTCTAACAAGAAATCTAAAAGACCAGTATTTTCTAATAAAGCTATTTATTTCCCTAGTTTATTTTTTATACATAATGCAAAATAGTTGTGCTGTTAAACTTAGCTACTTAAATGTATATTTTTGGTAAGACTTGAAATGTTATTTTGTCCTATCTCCCCTTCTAAGCATGGCAGAGTCCTTTAAAATAGCTTTCACGTTGTGCACGTAAGTAATCTTATATGCTTTGTTTTATATGTGCTATTGTGTTGTAGTACCTGTATACGGGCTCAGGGATTTTTTTCTTCTTCTTTTTTCTTTCTTCATGGAATTTAATTTCTTTATTAATTAATATTGGGAGGGGGGGGGGGGGGGGGGGGGGGGGGGGGGGGGGGAGCATTTTCCTGGCTTTTGTATATTGTTTACATTATCATCTCTGGTTGTTTAAATCTGTTTTGAGCTGTAAATGTGTGTATTTACCTTTATATATGTTCAAAAACGGAAGAAAAAATAAAAAAGGATTTTTAAACCGGTTCTTGGAAGCGAACTGTTCAGAAGAATCGCTTTTTCAAAATGCTTGAACTTCTTGAACTTCAGTTGCGTGTGAGTCTGTTCTCAGGGAGAGATTATGCTGTAAATACGCGCACAGCTTTAGTGTAACGTTTACTTAATTATGGTTAATTTTCATAAGGGTTGCTTCATAAATTCCTATGTATGTTATCTGATTTATTTGAGAATAAAGATTAATTCACCGTTTTAAATTATAGTTGAGTTTATATTTTTATAAAGAAATTTAATATGCACTATGTTTAATATGCGTGACGGACAAATATGCATTAGGCTAATATTGATTATTATGTTAGAAGCCACGCCCCGAAATGATCAAACCTATCAAGGTGAAGTGTACAGCTCTGGTACGCCACGCAGTGATAAAAAGCCTCCGTCGGTGAGAGGGTCGCTCGATGCTCGTCTGACTGCTGGATGTAACATCTGATGGAGAAAACAAGCCCACACTCTCGAGGTCTTCTTTTGGAGAGCTGCACAATGCAACGGAGCCAGTAACTCACATGCCACTCACTGTCCAGAACAGCGACGCTGATTAAACCCTGTTGCCCTGTTACTGTAAAATGTGGGCGTGAAGAGGAGGACAGTCATAAGAGCGCGAGGTCTCGGGGTGGATAACTTCAACTTTCTACAGGGTATCAACTCACTGCAGTATCGAAGCTCTTCAAGGTGAGTCGCAGTGCGTGCGTTCACATTTGCACTACAAATTCAAATTGGCAAAGTTTCGATGTATGAGCTGAGAATTTAAAGTTTAAAAAGCTATGTGGATTCATCAAGACATGTTCTGTATTGTAATCCTGCTGCTGTGTTGGGTGTCCAAATATTCTTTACTTACAGGTTATAGTTATTCTAGATAGATAAACAAACAAAAGAAAATATCTGTTTACAAAAGTGAATTTTATATTTTATATAACTGTCTACTTTAATGTTTCATATAACAGCGTAACAGATATGGTTATGCAAAAATGAAAACAATTTTTTTTTAAATTAAAATATATGAAATAAAAAGTGATTAAACTAAACCTAGTGGTTTAAAGAGTAAAGATGAATTTGTTTTTGGAGGCTGCACTGCGATCCTTAAATAGAGTATTTTTAATGATTCTTCCTCTAAACATCCCTGACTGCATTTTTTGGTATATGAACTATTGTTTCACTGAATGACATTTTAGTGGTGGTGGTGGTGTGTGTGTGTGTGTATAGTTAAGTTTTCTATTTATTGCTGATGGAAAATATTTACCTTTTTTATCACAAGACCTCTTGTTGGGTTTTTAAATGCGCAGGATGTTAAATAAGACATTTTTGATATCCAAGCTTTACTTAAATATAGAAAAACATGATGAATCACAAGCTTTATTTGTGTTCAGTCTTTACTTCGGCACCATTACTTTATATAGCTTATATAAATTTGTCATATATCTCAATATTTACCAATATCTTTGCATCACTGTGTAGTATAGGATGCACTTGATGACTTGTTTGTTTGGCTGCACAGCCAACAAATATTTATTTATCTGAGGTACTGAAAAGTTGAAGAACTTGTTTAAAAAAAAAACATATTGATTAACCACTGTTTTTATTTTGGAGAGCCATGTCCCCTTCACTGTCCCTTCACCCTGACCTCTGCCTTATAGATTTCATCGTTAAAATCACCTTTTTTGCACACCATACAGTTTGTTGTCAATAATCATACATGGTGAGATAAGTTCATGCAGCTGGTCTTCTCATTTGCCTCCTTCCAGGCGTAGCTATGGTGAACAGTCAGGTTACAGGCGGCGCGTGCGCGTCAAGGTCGTGCGCGGGCTGTGGGGGTCACATCGCTGACCGTTTCCTGCTCTTCTCCATGGAACGCTACTGGCACACGCGCTGCCTCAAGTGCTCGTGCTGTCAGGCTCAGCTGGGAGAGATCGGGACCACCTGCTACAGCAAAGGAGGCATGATCCTCTGCAGAACAGACTACATCAGGTCAGACGCAAGCTCAAACATCAAAGAACCCGAGACATGTAGATTTGTTGTGAAAAGTGTTACAGTAGATCTATTCAATCAACTGATAATAGATGACCAAATTAATTTAGCATGATAAGTAGCTTGTTTTAAAACAGTATTTCTGTATGCCCCCTCTTAGCTCAGAGGTCATGTCCTGCTCAACTACATCCAGCAATTAATCATATTGACATAATCTGCTGAAGTGATATTCCACTTATTGTAGTAAAACTCTTGAACTAAATGTAATCACTAAATTGGAAAAACATTAAAAAAAAAATGTCCCCCATTACAAATAATAATAATAATTATTTTAATAATTGTGACATCCAGGGAGAAACATCATTTGAACTTTTTTTTTAAAGCATATTTAATTTTCTCTGTTTTTACACAGATTGCATGGTTGAGCATTACCCTTCTACCCTGTTACCCAATTTCTATTGTGAACAAACACATTTTTCTTTTTAATGTGATTTATAGGTTTATCAGTTACTACAAACCAGCATTTGGTCCCAGACTAGCTGGTATATCTTGACACAGGCTACATTTTCAACCCTGTCACTTGTAACCCTGTTTACATTTTACTTATTTTTTTAATTGGATATGTTTGACTGTATTGTCTGCTAAAATGTGATGCTTTTTAATGTTTATTGCTAAAAACACACACAATCACAAAAAAAGCAAGATTTTAAACTGGTTAGACTGTATCTAATTTTAGTAACAGGGTTGAAAATATAGAAAACCACATAAAAATAATCAGACCATAAAAAACATTTTTGTATATTTTGTTTGACCTTTTAATTTTTACTCCACTAATATTACTTCAAAGCACCTAATTTCACCAATCAAGTGCTTTGTGGACTCGCCTTATATATTTTAAGAAATCGTTTAATTGCTCAGTGAACCATAAATAGGTCAGGTAGTCTGCAAAATTTAAGAGCAAATTACAAACTAATCTTATGCCCTTAAAATACCATGCATGGGTTTTAATTTTAACAGCTAATAATGAGTGTGGAAAAAGGCTTTTAACTCATAGACCCATATTTTTTCACCTCCACATTTAGTAGTGACCACATCCGAAATCTTAACTATTATGACAAAGACGCAAGTCGATAATGAAACTGTTTGAGGCAAGAGTCTCCACAGTCATTTGCAATTCAAATAGCCTAGCCAAAGTTGTCTGAAGCTGTAGTTGTCATGCTATGCTGACAAGCATTTTGTTCTCGTGTCGATTTGCATTGGACTCATTTGCATCCACCGGGTGCTGATGATCTCTGCAGATGCATTCTCACACGCTCCCACAGAGAACATCAGAGCATGCTGTCTTAGATGCATCACACGGCATCATTTGATGTTAAGCCTGTTGTGTCAACTCTGTGGGAGATAAGACTGCTGAAGTCATAGCTGTTCTCCTGCAATAAAGCAAAACCAGGTTCTACAACATGTTTCTTCTACTTCATTTGTGTTTTCTGTGCTTTCCAGGTTGTTTGGGCACACGGGGGCTTGCAGTGCATGTGGTCAGTCCATTCCAGCCAGTGAAATGGTCATGCGGGCACAGGGCAACGTCTACCACCTCAAGGACACCATATATGTACGTGTGCTGACTATGGACAGCATTGGTCGGGGATTTCACCCAAAAACTAATACGTAATTTACTCATGTTCTTTCCAAACCTGTATGTCAAATGGTCTTTACTTACCTTTGTGTCTTTCCAAACCTGTATGACTGACCTTCTTCTTGAAACACTAAAAGATGTTTTGAAGAATGTTTTTGTCCATGCACTAAAAGTCAATGAGGTCCAAAATGACATTAGACACCTTTGAGTTTCATTTGTATGGATGAAGTGGAGACTGTATGAGCAGTCCTACAGGTTTGGATAACATTAGGGTGAGTAAATGGCAGATTTTTCCATTTTTGGCTGTGCTTCACTTTAACTTGAGTACTATATTTAATGGCTTTCTAAATCGCAGATGTTCATTAGAGCTGAATTAAACATGTGAATCTTTATTTATTTGTCATATTACAGTATGGTAGATTTATTTCTCTGGGCCAAGCCTAGATATATTACAGCTTCTCATAATAATGTTCTGCTGATGCGCTTTCTTTTAAAATGGAACTGACCTTAAAAAAAGTTAAGCCCGACTAGCAGCTCTGTATACTTCAATAAAACGCATGTCTAATAATTCAGCACTTAAAACAGGCCGCAGGGTTAAATCGATTAAATTCTCTCTTTTCTGTTCCAGTGCTTCTCCTGTGCAACGTGCAGAAACCAGTTGGTCCCCGGTGACCGATTCCATTATGTGAACGGCACCCTATTTTGCGAGCACGACCGGCCAGGAGCCTCACTCCTTAATACTCACCTGCAGAGCAACCCGGTGCTACCGGACCAGAAAGTGAGTTTTACTCTTTAAGGTCATATTACAATGCAAGTTTGGTCTTTGTCTGTAGGCCATAACCAAAGTGTTGCCATAGAGGACAAACATGGAGTTTAACCAATCTTGTGTCTTGTAGGTTTGCTGAGGGACTCCCCGTCTTCTTCGCCCCTTCTTCTTCCTCTCTCTCTGCTTACCCTCCAGTGTCCTTCTCCTCACAGCTCTTCACTGACATCCTCCAGACACTCCTCCTTTAATGCACTTATGTTTTTACAGCCTAAATTCTTAGGCTTAAATGAAAAAGAGGAGAGGGAGAACGGGTTTGGGCTGAGAGCGATGGAAACATTTCTTTATATCTGACTTCATATAAAACTGTGGTGGATTTCTTGCCCCCTGAAAACAGAAGTGACTTCTATTTTCTCACAGGATATCCTGCCTCTCTCACATCTAACCTCAGAGAGAGGGCTTCAGCTGAAAGCAATGTGTGCTTTTTTGAGTCAAGATGAAACTGTTCACAACCCGTTTTTGTCCATAATCTGACACATAGCCGTGTGAAAAACTGTAAAACTGGATTTTGCCCACAAAATTGCACCAAGCAGTAAATGTGACTCACTTTAACACCAGGAAAGTGCATCAATAAAGTAAACGGGGTCGGTTTTGATTTCATGTTGACTAACGTCAAAAACAGAATATCTTCGTACATCTTTTGGACATTGTTCAGGGTGTAGAATTGTAAATATGTTTTATACCAGTACTCTCTGTAACGGTTGAATTATCTGCTCAACATGTGTCTATTTAAGGTGTAATTATCCAATAAATGGGAAATCCTACAAAACCCAGCTGCCAAGAATGAATTTGTTGTCCTAGTTATTTTTATTTTTCTCCTAGTTATTAGCTTTGCTCTCAGCCTGATTACCCAAAGGGTTAGTATGAATAGGGCTTGAGCTCGGACCATTACAGAAGCAATTAAATGTGAGCGTGGAGTGTGTAAGTTCATTGTGAGTGCCGTATCTGTGCTGCTATTGCACTGGGGAGGCTGAACTCTGCTCTGATCCCATGTTTGAATTTAATAAGGACTAATCTGCCGCCTAGTTAATTAAGAGGCAGTCGCTCCTTTCCGTTCGCTGCCTCAAAACAATCAAACACGTTAAATGTTTACCATGTCGCAATTAAAGTACACAGCACAACTTTTTCACCCCCTTTCCCTTCTCACAACCTCCTGCCCTTGAAGCCACCTCTAAACTATAGTGGGAAATTGCTCTTCTCGCTTTAGAGACAAGTAATTGACATTTATAAAAAAAACTGATGGCACATTTGTTTATTTTAACGCAAATGTATTAAAAAAAAAACAACAAATCAGATGGTATTCCTTCAGTTATTTTTTTTGCAATTACATAAGAATTGATACCATAATTACTTGAACATTTTTGTAATTACCTTAGAGATGTAAATTTCATCGGTTTTGCTGTTGTGAGACATTAAATTAATTTATGCAAATAACAATAAATTAATGGCATATATAGTGGGGTGTGTGTGTATTTATATATATACTAGATTATATATAAACAAAATTTAATTAATAACAATATAAATTAATGCATATATAAAAAAATTACCTACTCTGCATTAATTTCTTGTTTTATTTGCATTAACTCATTTTAATGTCTCAAGGCAGAAAAAGCACCATGAAATTCATAAGGACTTGGAAAGATGTGGTGATACGTTCTTTAAATTAGCTCCAAAATGCCATCTTAATGCGCTTAATTATAAAAAAAATCATCCCTGATGTCGGTGTGGGTGCTGATCCTGCATCAATTATTTATTTCAGATTCGATTGAAAAGCATCAGGCAAATTCATTAACGTATGCAAATGATCACAATTGCAATTATCTTCATATCTTGATAAGTAAGGAAATCAAAACCTCGGCACAATTTGAATCCCACCGTGCCTCAACTTACACTCTGCATTCAAACCAATCAAGCTTCATCTGCATATTCCTAATTAACCAGGCATATTCACATGCCAGTAGAGGGTGTGGAGGGGGGGGGGGGGGGGGGGGTAGCCCTCTTAGTCAACAGTCGTATCCTCTATCAGAAAAAGTTTGCAGGTGTATGAATTGTTCTGCTGCTTCTGTCATGGAAAAGGTGTTTATACTCACTAATTAATCATATTAACACATGCAAATGAGTGTAATTGCCTGAGTTTCCTTGCCTCATGCTGTGAAAAAGTGGGAAAGAGAAGAGTGTGGATATTTTTACCAGCGAACAACTAAGAACATTTAGAAACGCTTTGTTTTCCTCTCACAATTTCTGTACCTAAATAGCACACAGGGCCGCTGTCTTCCATTTCAAAACATTGCACAAGCACCGTGGCTCAACTTGTTGTCTTGTTTAGCCAAGCTGCGTCCCAATCCACAGGGTTCCTACACAATGTTGAATCCTATTCGGTGAGTATGGGGCATCTATTGAAGTTCACTTCAATTGCCAGAATGTATTTATTTGGAACACCCTGTAACATCGTCAAACACAGACAAAACTTGAGCCAGGTGTATTAGAGAAGTTCTGTTCTACGTATTCGAGTTCTGTGTGTTAGAGAAGTTCTACTTCTGTAAATTAGTAATATGCATTCTATTGCAATATACATGTGTGTAAATAATAGATCCATTTGTATTCATATATTTATTATGTCATATTTGAAAGTGCTAAACTGAGTGTCTTTTGAGATGTTTAATATGAAAATAAATGTAATTTGATTATTTAAGATGCGTTTTTGCCGTTTAACCATAATCAAGTGTGTAACAGTCCATTTTTGCAATATAACGGTCACGTCTCTCTCACACGCTTTATACCAGCGAACAACCGTGTGCAAACCACACCTTTTATTAATTAAACTCATTAATAACACTAGAGCCTCAAGTCATTTTCTTCTCCTTTCTTTTATTTTGACATATTACTTGCATTAAATAGGCTGTAGAGTGGGGGAACTATGACTATGACTTTTAGCGCGGAGCTGCTGTAGCAATGACACTGGATTATCGCAAAGAAATAAGCTCTGTGTTCAACCATAGTTCATGAAACTTACACGTTGTGTCCATCAAGATAATCGTCACAAAATAATATAACTTTGATGAATTTAGAAGCCTAAATAATAGCACCAGAACTTAAAAGTTAAACTTTTATAAACAAACTACAGCACCAGGTCGCTCGCCTTCGACGTCACCACCACCACCACACTTCCCACAAATTTTCAAACTTATTTTTAACATGTTCAATGAAAAGGATTTACTCTGTATATCCCGCTACATGAACCTTTCATATCAACTGGAATAATACAAAATTAGAGCCAACTAAAACTGAATGAGACATTATAATAAATATTATTAATATGCAAATAATCATACTAACGGACATATGAAACACGTATTTCTTGTACATTTCGAAATAAGATGCATTAAAAGTCAATAAATCCTTGATTAATATGAATATTTTAAATAAAAATGTGTCTCCACATACTATTCAATAAAATTATAGTGCATTTAATCTATTAAATAACAGTTTTTTGGATATGGTAAGATTAAACTTTATTTAGTGAATAAAGTACCACATTTCAGCTTTGTTAGCTAAATTTATTTTAAATCCCCTGCTTTGGCATAAAATCCTCAATCTATAGCTTTTTACCCTTCATGTGGCCCGTAAACCATTTAAATTTAACGTGCCTAAGCACATAATGGCATCAATCGGTAAGTTTCACGTTGCACCCACGACTAGCCAGTAAATGTGGTGTTTACAGGACTCTCATTGCGTTTTACCTATGGTACGAACCCAGGCTCTCAGCCTATGTAGGGAAAGCGATAAAACTAGCATCCTCACTGAAGACTTGTTGCATTTCGGGCACAACAAAAACACATCGTCGACCACCAATATATAATGCGGGAATATTAATGGTTTCTTGTACAATTAAATGTATTACAAATATACTACTACTGAAAATACTGTAATTTGATAAACTGTTCGACGTGATCTCCGCATCTCCTGTATCCCATTTAAGCAATTTGTTAGCAACCGTCCTTTTTTAGAACGTAATTGTTTTAGAAAAAACAGAGTGGGATGTAACTGTTGTGCTTTAGGTCTAGAATAAAATGTGAAAGTATCTTGAGCCTGTGTGAACCATGGACCTTATTTTATGGATTTAACCAAAATCCCATTCAAAAAACCCATTGACTCTGGGATGATGGAACCGGAAGTGCTAAAATGCTAACTCGCTTCTGGGTTTTTGCCTACAAATTGACATCATAGTTCCACCACTCTATTGGAGTGATGTGCAATGAGTGGTTACATTTCCCTGTCCAATTCCTGTAGTGTTCCCTTGCTCCCTATGCCCTTTATAGTGCCCTTCGAACTGAACAAACTGTATTGAACATACGTTTAACAGTCGTGAAGTACGTTCTTTATCAGATGTAGTACTACAAAGTACAAATGTAGTACTTACTCTAGTACACAATTTCAGACTTAGAAAATGTCAGAACTTGTATGCTAACTACTTGCTCACAGCTTAAAAGAATCTTATAGCATCCGCTTTTTTATTTTTTACATTTTCTCTTTTAATCGATAATGACAGTATAAAGATGACGGGAAATGATGTGTAAACATGAAATGACAAACTCATATTCTCATTAGAGAATGAGTTCGCCAAACTCACACCACATAAGCCTCATAGCACAACGTTCTACCACAGCCTTGCCAAACCTCAGTACAGTCTCTTTGTTTTGGTCTTTCTGGCACTTTTATTGATTTTGATAGTATAGACAGGACAGGAAAGGATGCTGAAACAAAAAATGACATGAGCTGCACTCAAACTCACGTCATTAGCCTCATGGCATTGATGGAGCATGAATTATATCCGCTAAACCGCAGAGTAGAGGTCTGAACCCTGTTCTCGTCTCAATTTTTAGTCCCCCTCCTGCTAAAAATAAGCTATATTTCTTTCTGCCCCTAACTTGTTGGAACATGCATGCTAACTGCTAACCACTAGTATTTTTGTTTTTGGCATGCCTATTGATAGTCATAACCAAGGAACAGGAATCGAGGTGAGCTGAACTCAAAATGCACACCGCAGCTCGCTTGCTAAATGCTTGGCCACGGCTCTGACAGATATCAGAGCATTCAATAGACTAGTGGTATCGGTCTCCATCTTGCCGAGTCTCAATGTTTTGACAAAACAACACTCACATCAGGCTGTCTGCTTCATAAATGATTCTACATGTAATATCAACTCATTAGACTTTAATATCACAGGAGGGTGCGGTCGGTTGTGGCAAGCTCCCTCAGGTTTCCATCAGATCACTTTCTAGAACATGTCTCCTCAGTGTTAGCTAGTAATGAGCCACTTGTGCAGTGAATCAGTAGGGCCTCAGTGACAGAGAGACAGACTTGACAACTGTGAACTTCCCAGAGCAGAGAATGTCAGAGAAGGAGAGAGGCAGGGTGAAAAAAAGCAGGCTCCTCGCCCAATCAGAGCGCATTGAATAATTAAGGCAATCGGCTTAATTAGCTCAATTACTTTAATTTGACCATGGAACATGGCCATATGGTGAGAGGAAACAAAAGAGGGGGGAACTAATTAAAAGTAAAATAATGAGGATTTTAATTAAGCTTTTCCCCAGACGTCAATGAGAGGGGATCTGGTGCAGGAGAGAGTAATTAAAGTAGTGTAGCGCTGGCAACATTTCTCTCTCTCTTTCTCTCCCTCACTTTTTCAGTCACTCTCTCAGAACTGCGAGGGCTCAATCGGTCTAATTAAATCTGTAAATAAATTAGCTACATGGAAGCCTGCTTGAGTTGACACCCCACCCCCAACACAAACACTCACCCACACGCCTCTCCTATCTTTATCTCCATAGCATGACTTGCGGGTGAGGTGGAGGTCTAACTCAGGTTTATTTCCGACTAAATATTGCTTGCGAAAGTTGTGGAAGCTTTGTGGGTTGTGTTTTTTACTTGAAGAACTGTTGTTTTCACCTCTGTACACTAAAAAATGCTGGGTTAAATATCCCATTGCTGGGTAAATAGGGCAAACCCAACATTGGGTTGTTTTGACCCGCGGTTGGGTTCTCAAACCAGAAGGTTGGGGTAAACATTTAACCCAACCGCTGGGTCCAAACAACCCAATTGCTGGGTTTGTCCCTCTTTTACCCAGCACTGGGTTGTATTTAAACCCAGCATTTTTTAGTGAGTTTTCCATCAAAATCTATTTACGAAGTAAAACGGTAGAAACAACGGGGGGGGTTTGCATTGGTTGTTGTACGACTCACAGCAGTTCGGAAATTAAATGTCCAGTGAGTGGTGCTAAAAGGTTAATGCTCTATTGTGTTTGAAAATAATGTACCACCTACACTAAACTCTACCCTAAACCTACCTGTGTTTCAAAAAAAAAAAAAAAAAAAGGACCTTGTACATTGTAATGTGCAAGTCGTTACCAGGTGCGCTGCCGAGCAAGTTTACCACGTCAGAAAAGACATATGTGGAAATGGTCATGTGATGTCAAAATGTATTAATTTACAAATCATGCACTAAAAGTGTTTTGAGGTCCTTAACATGGTATTGTACAAGGAACTGCATAAAATACATTAATAATCTGTCCTGTAATGGTGTGGTCCCACATTAGCGAAATTTCAAAACTATTGAAATTACTGGATTTCGCCCACAAAATGTGCTTAACTTACTGCTCCTTTATTGTTGTTTGGCTAATTTTCACTGTTGAAATCCAAGCATTTTAATAGAAATATACGAGATCTGGATTTTTGCTTATCGGTGAAAGATTTGGCCTTCGTACATTTTGCAACAGGTTCATGTTGATTATGTATGTGTAGATTTGTCGCATTGACCAAAGAAAGCCGACTGGTTTGAAAGCGGCATCTGTGTGAGCTGTACTTCATACATCACTATTCTATTGACAATGGACCTTTGTGGCCTGCAAAATTTGACTAATGTGACCGTACCTTAAGCCTTAAACCCACAACACACAAATCAACAATGGCCGCTGTTCATCTCCTTTTATCTCTGTGGGCTCAAGTTTGAACCAGAGCATCAGACACAACACTAAGCCCATTATATTACCCATGCTGCTCTGCTCACCGGTTTCTGTTCCTGTTAAGAGTCCACCCGCAGGTCCGTTCGCCATGTCAGACTGAACTTTCCCTTTAAGGGCTGATTTGCCAGTAATATCTCCTTACACCAGACCTTGATCACGTCCTCTCTTCTTCTGCATGCCCCCAGCCCCCAATCTTTTTTACTCACATTGATGGCCCATTTTTAATTAGAAAATGCATTCAGACTGACAACAAAGTGATTTGCATATTAAATTAACAGCTACTTACATTCCATGGTGCCTGCAAGAGGAGCCAGTTACAAAGAGAGTGCGAAAAAATTGTATACCCATACTGCTATGTAACAAATTTCCATGCACCTTTTATTTGCATGCAGCCTCGATTATGAATTTAAATCCATAAACTGGTGAGATATTCTCTAAATATAGAGGGTAAACACGTATTTTCGCAAACAGATGCAACTAAATCAATATTCAAGCATTCCAAATGTAAAATTGAAGAAAACTGCAATTGTTCCCCTTGATTTTATGTGAATGAAAACTGCAATGAAAATGTCCCTCTCTTCTATCATCACGAGTTTTCCCAAGTTACAACACTTTATCAAGCCCAGTATTTTTGTATCGCTCATATTTTTTTCCCACATCCCTCTTGATTCCAGATAGGACAGTATACAGTGATAGTGGCAGTGTTGTGTCGGTTTGAGGAC
This sequence comes from Sinocyclocheilus anophthalmus, assembly GCA_018155175.1. Classification (NCBI taxonomy): domain Eukaryota; kingdom Metazoa; phylum Chordata; class Actinopteri; order Cypriniformes; family Cyprinidae; genus Sinocyclocheilus; species Sinocyclocheilus anophthalmus. The sequence goes on from JADLZN010005076.1 coordinate 17,272, forward strand.
CCAGGAGAGCCCTGTTCTCGTCTCGTTCCCCTCAGGGAAGCCAGATGCTGCTGAGGGTGCAGATGAGCCCCGGAGACTGCATTGTAACAGAGGACCCTGACTAAATAAAAAACATTAACAGCAACTACATGGCGAACATAGATTGGCTGCTTCAAAGCACTCCCTAGTATCCCGTCTTGATTGGGATGTTGTTGATGCAGACTCTAGACTGTCAGGAGAGCTCGACACAGAGCGACTTCCCCTACCCGCTCCCCTGTGAGGGAAGTAAACAAGAAGAATAATTAGACATGCTGGCATTAATAAACAATTATATATGCTATATTTAAGCAATAAGTCACTCAAGGGTGCTTTACAGTGATTTTACCACAAGTAAGGAGTGTTCTTGGGAACAAACCTGAAGTGGACTTCTTAAAACTCATTTATAACATGGTAAAATCACTGTATTGCATGCTGTTGAGTTGCTTTTATAAAATCATAGGCTGACCACTGATAAAAGATTAATTGATATGTTCAATTCTACCATATTTTCATATATTATATTTATATTATAATTATTATGGGTTTAAAATTATTGTAAAATGATATTGGTCTAAGTAGTGGAAATGGTTTCATAAGTAACAGCTTGATTTATTCAGCACTTTTTAAACCCATTTTTACAAAGTGCTCACCGAAAGCATACTATAACATAATGCTGATTTATAATACTTTTCCATCAGTTTTTTTTGTTTTATATAATAATATATTATACTGTATATATATAAGTTAATAGTACTTTACAACGCACACACATAATATGTTTGGTGTAAATTACTAGTAAATATCTATAATATTAATAGATTAAATATTAATTACTAGTGTGTGTGTGGATTATTTATTTTTAATATATTTTTAATATTTAAGGTCCAAAAGTCCTCCATTTTTTTTCTCGATTCATTACAAATTATTTTATCAGCCAAACAATTTGAGTTAAAAGCTGTATTGAAAAATTAACATCAATTTCTATTTATGTGCTATTTAACATATTCACTTTAATGAAATTCAATCAGATTAAGTGATTGTTTTATTAAAGAAGGCATATCCTTTGTTTTCTGATGTTAATGACCAAAGTATTTCAGCCATTCTTTCATTGGTTCATGATAGATCCATTCAGTCAGATATTAGTGAGATCTAGGGCATGTCCAAGTGGATACTTTGATTAAAGGACTGTAATATCTGTCCTCTTGCATGCATTGCACTTTTCTGCTCTCATTCTCTCTCTCTTTATCCATCTATATATATCCCCCCACAGCCCAGGTGGGTTTGACTGTTCATTAGCACCCTGTGAAGAGGAACAGATGCAGATAGAAACACCTTCACATAAACACATGCAGACTGACATCAGTAGCAGAGCACACAATTAAAGTTTCAAGACACAGGCCAGGATTTAGATCAGAGTTAGAAGACGTTTCTTTTCTTTCTCTCACTCTGTGTTTGAGCTCTCAAGAGTTCTGTGATTAATACAGGTGTAGTTCATAGAAAAAAGTCATTCCATGATATTCCTTCATACGTGAAACACATAAGGAAATATTATGCAGGATGTTCATGCTGCTCTTTTCCAAACAATGAACGTGAACAAGACGGATGCAAGCAGTTAAATGAATTTTGTGCTATAAGACTATTTTTTGCATGTTTCGCATTTGGAATGACATGAGGGTGAGTAAATGATTACAGTATCTTCATTTCCGGGTGAACTGTCCCCTTAAGAACTTTAGTACTTTTAGAAGAACTCACTTTCGAATGTTTTGTTAGATGCTCTTCTGTCAGTGTGAATCAATTTCTTTTAAATGTCAGTTGGTTTGGCATTTGAGAGAGTGATATCTCTCACAAAAAGGGGAAAAGAGGAGCGAGGCCTTCCTGTGGCCTCTGAACTCTCTGTCACGACTCTTGCCGAGGTGTTCACAGGTGTGTATGACACAAACGGGGTGTATCTGAAACAGACAGGCGTAAAAAGCCAAGAGGGAAGGGGTCCTGCGGCCCATGAACCGAGAGACTGTGAAAAAGCGGACAGGCTCAGATTAGATAAGCGTGAGTTAGCTCGCTTTGGCTAACCTGGAAATGGCAGGGCTAGAGTGAGTCCTGAGAGCTGTGTGCGTGTGTGTATGTGTGAGAAATGTGTGTATGTAAATGCCAGTACATCTCCTCTGAGGAAGCCCCACCTCACTGAACCACAGCTCATCTCTCTCGTTATCATAGTTCACACACCTGCTCACACAGACAATAGGGGCAGTGTGTGTGTGTGTGTTTATGGAAGAAACTGATCAAGCAAGGTCAGGAGTATCTCCATCCTAAGTGTGTCTGTGCTGCCCTGCCTGCATCTTTTTAAACAGTCAACTGTGTTTGGTTATCCTTCATGGTTTTGTCTTGTGTGTGTGTGTGTGTGTGCAATTGTGAGTATCTTGATAAACAGTCACTTCAGTATCTCTGTGCTCGATCTTTTGGTTTTCAGTTTTTGTTAGTGCATCTGACCTCAGAGATTATGCTTGTGAACGTACGTGTTTGCACATTAGTGTCAATTATTTCAGAACAGTGGTGTTGTAGACCTGAAACATACTCACTGCAGATCTGTGAATGATACAGGGCTCATAAAGGGACAGAAAATTTTTTTTCTAAAATTGGAGATGGGACATAACTTTTTTTTTTTTTTGTGCTTTGCTTTCGCTCACACATTTTGCATTTCATCAATGACTTAGTGTTTGCGTCTACAATGTTTGCGGACCCAAAAATGTGAGTAAACGGAGTTTTTCGGGGGAATGCAAACCTTTTGATTTCTTTTTGAGCGAATGCAAAGTTTTTGGGTAAAAAAACCTTCTAAGTTCTTTGCAAGCAAATGCGACGTTTCCAAGGGAAAATGCTTTTGAGTTCTCTGTGAGTAAATGCAAAAGCATTTACTATAAATATTTTTTCTCTTCCATCTCATATTTTTCCATGACCATATTGATTTGTCAATGATTTGTCATGGAAACTCATAATACAAATACAAACTATTTTACGAAAACTAATCTGACTTGACAGACTATGACAATTCAAACAACCTACAGTTGTCAATTCAATACATACAATACTTCACCTGTGATGTTTTTATCAGCTGTTTGTACTCTCATTCTGATGCCACCCATTCACTGCACTGATGTGATGCTAAATTCCTCCAAATCTGTTCCCATGAAAAAACAAACTCCCGACATCTTGATGCGAGTGTGAGGAAATGTTTTGGATAACTAGTCCTTTAATCATATGCTGTTAGGTCATGTGGTCCCACAAAGCCTTTTTAGCCAACGAAAACCAAGGCAGCGCTTTGCTGAAAAACGCCTAACGTTGAGTGCTTGAGAGCGCTTCTCGGTGCCAATTAATTTTTTTTTCGGTTGGACCAAAGATGTTGCTAGTGGGGTGAAAGGTGGTGACAATTATAGGGGCCCACAGCTGTGTGGGGGGCCCCCGGAGATTTCAACCTACTGCCCAAGGCCAGCATGAAAGACGTTTAGGACAGTTGACGGGCCACTGCTGCGCTTCGTCACAAAAGCTTATCATTTGCACGTTTTTTTTTCCATCCATGTCTCTGCTCCTCCATGGCCTCCTGACCTGTGGTGGTCACCTGCTCCGTTCTGGTCGCCTGCTCCATCGGCTCCACCCTGGTGGTCATCTGCTCCTTCATGGGGTTCCTCGGTCCCGCCTACTCTGCCCTGGCTTCCTGATCTGCTGGCTCCATCCTGGTCTCTGGCTCCAACCTGGTTCCCTAATCCTTCATGGTTGGGTCCAGGTCCTCCACTGCTCCATGGTCCTGGTCCTCCATTTTTCCACAGTCTGCCAGTGCTCCAAGACCCGGCCCACAGCCCAGGTCCACCACTGCTTCACTGCCCAGGTCTGCCATTGACCTATGGTCCAGGTCCACCACTGCACCATGGCCCTCTGCTCCATGGTCCAAGCCTGCCACTGCTCCACGGCCCATGGTCTTGCCCCCTGCTCCAGAGTCCATGCCATGATCCAGGTCCTGTTCCCCTTCACGACCGCCTGGCCCTCCATCCCTCCCCCTGTTCCGCCTCCGCTCCACCTCCCTCCTGGACTCATTTTTGATTTTATGTTTTGTTGGGTTTTGTTAGGGCGTCTGGAGCCGCCCTTAAAGGGGGAATATGTAAAAACCCAGCAAACCCCAGCTACGGCCCTGGTTGAGATACTGAGGTTGCTATGATACAGAATATCCGCTGAAGTAATATAGCAGACACATCATTAGACACAAGCATTATTTTTAATAACAATATTGTGATAGTCAGGGAATTCCAACTGGTAAAGACATGAATACTCGAAGACAAGCAATATCACTTCTCCATTGTTGTTTAGTCTTAGTACAAGCAGGGTGTGATGGTTGGTCAGTGTGGTATTAGTCCCGCCCCTCCTCCACTGTGATTGGACGGCTGACTAAAAAATGATGAGCGCTGTGGTGGACACACGGCCTTAGTTCTACTCTATTAAGCACTATTGTAAGAATCTGATGGCATGATATACATATTGTTATTATTGAAAAGGTATATGTTCTTTGGTCTGAACATTTCAGCTTTCTGCCCAAAATCCCATTTTGACCCTTTCTTAACCATGTGCAGGCCATTGCAAAAACTAATAAAGGAATTCAGCAAAAAGAGATGATTAATTGTCCATCTTCCTAAAACACTTTCCTTTGCATTCTCTAAATAAGCATCCATCTCCATCAAGAAAAAATCCATCACAGCTTTCAGCTACCCAAACTAGATTTCATATGTCGTTGCGTTCTGAAATTTGTCAAAGTGCAATTAATAATGCAATGCAAGAACATATGCATTCACAGAATGGGTTCTATAGCAGGCATTAATGTAAACTGTTTTTACTAGGGTTTGGGTTTGGCTTAGCATAGCCCAGTTAGCTTCTGCTTGTAGATGCTATGCAAACTGAGATGTATAGCTTTATCCACATATTATTTATTGCATTGTCTTCTACAAAAAGTTGTCTATTTTCAGTGAGCTACTGTCATGGTGGAATAACCGTTAAAGCTGTTAAATTTAGCTTAACGGTCCAAATGTTTAGTAAACTACCTGAATAATAACACATCCACTTAACACAAACATTTAAACCCCCTTGTGAGCACTGAGGTTTGTTACTGCCACAGTAAAACACACACAATCATTACAAATAATTCCCGCCTACGGAAATTCGAATGGTTGGGGGGTGGGGAAGGGCGAGGTCGTGGTTAGAACGCTTGGATGAGTGAGCGCATCAGACGAGACGACAAAGAAGAAGAGCTGCTGCAGAGTTAGTACATCAGAGAAAACGAAGAAGTGCTGCTGCAGAGTTAGTGTATCAGACGAGACGATGAAGAAGTGCTGGTGCAGAGTTAGTGCATCAGAGAAAATGAAAAAGAAGAGCTGCAGTGCTGTAGCTTCAAATTCGGCATGTCTAGAACAATTCTTACAAACATAACACGACGTAGCTGGGCGCCGCGGACAGACGCCGAACGGCGCCTCCGGTGTGGCTACACTCATAGAAGATAATGCGCGCTTCTCGTCTGGTCGCGACCGCCTGAAACCTGTTTTTCACCTCTGTGCCCAAATGTCTTTGTTTGGGCTTCCGAAAGCGGTTGATGTCAGGAAACAGTGGTTGCAATTTATTTTTGAACTCTGTCCCTGAGCATTATAACCCCAAATTTGCTATTGTGTGCTGCGCATTTCACTGAGAACTGAGGAGTACATGAGAGTACAGTGCCGGATTCGCCAAAAAACTTTTGTTGAAAGACGGAGCAAGGGGGGTGGCAGTACTGAAACACTGTCTAAGATGTTCGCCAATCACAACGTACTGGGACATCTAACCAATCACAACACATTTTGTTTTTCGGAAGGCGGACCTTCATCAAAGCCGAAACTAATCGAGCCGTTTGTGCCAGCCTGGGGAGAAAGGTATTTTAATAATGTAAATTATGTGAAAAATAATGCGTTTTTCGAACAACCTAGTATGAGAGCCTGTTCTAGTACACCCCAAAACAAAAGCAAGACTTTGTAAAAGAGCATAATAGAACCCCTTTAAGTTTCCCCCCCCCCTTTTTCAGCCTGAAGTACACTGTTTGTAGGTTCTAACAGGCCCGTAACCAGCTATGAGGTCACCGAGGTCCGGACCTCTGTAAATTTTTCATGTTCAAAAATAAAATTTGTTCTTTGAATGACTATTTTGCTGTTAGTCTGCTGAATGCCTGCATGACGTAAATAATTCAGTTTAGACAGTTTGCAAGAACGTTCAGCATCCGTAGTATGAAAATGATCGCTGCGAGACACTGCCGGAGTGAACGAGGCTTGAGAGAGTTGCGAGTGAGGGCGCGGGCGCTACCAGATCCAGCTATTATAAGCGCTGCTTGGACTTGTCTTTTCCTTTTAAAGTCCCCATGAAATCAAAATTTAAGTTTTTTGGGTGTTAGTATCAATTTGTTAGTCTTAAGTTTATCTATAAGGCAGTGTGCTCCAAAATCGCATTTAGAAGATATAAGCATTCAAAGCTTGCAGTTCGTCACTTCCGCCAAAACGGCTCAACGATTTTTTTTTGACGTCACATCGTTCTTCAGCTTCTCATCAAACTTTGTCCAATAAAATGCTCTCTAGAATCCGAAGCGTCCGCCCCCACACTATAAAATAGACGCTGAGTGTAATCAGTCACTTGTCCACAGAATTAGTATTTTCTGTACAGTGAATGGCACGTAGTGCACTAAATAGGGGACAGGGAACAATTCAAACAGTGTAAATATGCTTTCCATTAAGAAAAAAAGAAGTCTGGTTTGGCGCTATGTCACGCTAACCACCGCACCACACAAACACTCTGCTCCGGTCCAGAAACCGTAACATCCCGGACGGATCACCTGCGTGAAGAGGAAGGCGGCGCAGACCCCAAAATGTATCGTATCTATTTAATTCTCACAGAATGCTACTTTATAGCATATGGATGAATTGGTGGCTGGCACCCTTCAAATGCGCGTTACGGGCTCATAGCTCTGTACGGCTCTAGCCCAAGCTGTGATATAAATTAACGCTATTGGCTATTTTAAAAAGGGTCGGGGCTGCTTGACATGTCCCGCCCTGTCTTCCTGTTTCAGTTCAAATGACGTCAACACATAGAGTAAAGCTGCGTGTTTCTAAGCATTTCAGGGGACATTTAATGAACACTTTAGAAAGTTAATAAAGTATTAAATTGCAGTTTAGAGTTAGCAATATATTTATATCTTATCTTATTTGCAAAAGATTGAAAATAATTTCGGTTTATGTTTATTTATTTTTAGTTTTTTTATTTGTTTTAGTATCAATATCTGGCAACACTGACGATTTTTGCTACCCTGTCAGATTTTGCTACCTCACATTAAAACAGATGGTAGCATAATTCGATAGCAAAAAGTGCTACCTATCAGATTATTGCTTCCAGCATAATATTAATAAGGTGTGAGGCTTTATTAACATGTACACCTACCCCAACCCTAAACTTACCCTTACAGTAGGATAAATACAGTGTTGGTAGCATAATCTGATAGGTAGCATTGTCAGTTGTCAGAACACCTGGCACTTAAACTGAAAGCAATCAAAAAAGCCCATGGACAGGTTTTTGCTGACAGGATACGACATTCGGTAGGGAAACGCAAAAATTATCATGATATTATCTGTCAGAAACGTTATCAATGCTGTCAGAAACAGTAGCATTTAACACTGGTACACACAGGTCTGTAGAAGAAGTAGGTTACAGAATGAAATGAAATGTGCAAAAACTAGCCATGAAGAAGTCTGTGCCATGTCCTTCAATATAGTTAAATTTTCACAAATCATGCTATGTATTGTTGCAATAAACAACTGATAAAATTATCCACTCTTAAATATAGTAAAGTATTAACACATTTTTGATGCAATAAATAGGGTATGATTTACAAATAATCATTCCTCCAAAACAGAGGAAACATCTTTCACAAATATCTACATGTCTGTCTCCTTTAAAGTCTTTATAGTGTATATAATGAGTTGCATTTGTAGGGGTTATTATAACACAATTCTATAGTACATCCACAATTCTCACAAATTATGACCGCCCCCCCCCTCCCAAATTCATCAGATTACTGACCATTTAAATTTAACAAACCTTCAAAGCTTGCAACAGACATATTCATCATCTGTGCTTGTGTGTTGTGTGTGTGTGGGTGGTTATTGTATAAGTCCGAGGAGTCTGATAATACTTTGGAGCCAGACTGTACACGGTGCAGAGACAAACCGATGACTGAGCATATACTGAGGAGGGCTGTGTATATCTCTCTCTCTCTCTCTCTCTCTCTCTCTCTCTCCACACTTTCACACACACACCACACACACACACTTGTGGTTCTTTTAAATCATTCACCCTTTATAACTCAAGTTTTTAAGATATACTGGGGCAAGTTGTCACACTACACTTATTACTCTAGCGATTATTTCCAGGGTAGGTTTATTTTTATATACACTTAAAATATAAGTGTACTTTTTTGGGGGGGTTTATTCAGCAAGGAT
>JADLZN010005077.1:0-41710 GCA_018155175.1 Sinocyclocheilus anophthalmus
GGAAAGGCGTACAGACGAAGCCTCGGCCTCGTCTGTACCATGGCATCCAGCCCCATTGGAGCTGGATGCGTGAGGGAGAAACAGAGCGGACAGTGTGTCGTTTCTTGCGACGCAAATAGATCCACTTCCACATTGCCAAATTCCCTCCAGAGGAGCTCCACCACCTAGGGGTGGAGTCTCCAGCCCCCGGGCCTCAGCCCCTGTCTCGACAAGATATCTGCCCCCTGATTTATATAATCAGGGATATAAACTGCTCTTATTGAGAGGAACTTTCCCTGAGCCCACAAGAGGATCTGGTGTGCCAGCCTGTAAAGGGGGCGCGAGCGCAGACCTCCCTGCTGATTTATGTAGGAGACCACTGATGTGTTGTCTGTGAGGATAAGCACATGATGTCCCCTTAGGTCTGGAAGGAAATGTCTCAGAGCTCGAAACACGGCCAGCATCTCCATGCAGTTGATGTGCCAAGTGAGATGATGGCCTTCTCACAGACCCTGGCATAGCGGCCACTCATGACCGCCCCCAGCCTGTGAGGCAGGCGTCTGTCGTTAGCGTTACACAACGACAAGGAGCCCCCAACACAGGGCCTTGAACTAACCCGGAACCAACATTTTTTTCCACATTGCCAAGGCCGTAACATCGTTGCGTGACCTTGATCATGCGAAGCGGATTCCCCCTCGGGGAAAATTCTTTGGTTCTGAGCCACCACTGCAAGTCTCATGTACAGCAGGCCAAAAGGTATCACATTGGACACTGCTGCCATTAGGCCCAACAGCCTTTGAAACTGTTTGACTGTGAGTGACTGGCCTTCTCTTACTCTCATGATGTTGTGAGGATTGACTCGATTCGAGCAGGTGACAGACGTGCCTGCATCGAGGTTGATCCCACACCACGCCTAAATAAGTGGTTCCCTGTAGTGGAGAAAAAACACTCTCCCCAGCTCTCTCATAAGGGTGGGACGACATCTTGATGCCGAGCCCCATCTGCTACCGCTCGCGCTAATATCACCCATTGTCGTGTAATTGAGTATGTGCGGATGCCCTGGAGTGTCGGGAGGAACGCGTTTCAAAAGATGCAGATCTAAGATCGGACGCAACCCCCCATCCTTCTTTGGAACGATGAAGTAATGGCTGTAGAACCCGGACGCTCTCGAGTGAGAGGAGGAACACGTTCTATGGCCCTCTTCCTCAAGAGAGTATCTACTTATTTTTCCATTACCAGAGCCTGCTCGGGGCACAATAGTGTGGGGATGACCCCGTTGAAACGAGGCGGACGAGAACCGAACTGTATTCTGTAGCCTTTCACTACAATCTGCAGGATCCATTTTAAGACATTTGGTAGAAGTTTCAATGCTGCCAAAAAATCTACTAAGGGAACCAACCTCTCGAGGCTGGCCTCTGGTGTTATTAGAGGAGCCAGTTCGTTGCCCTAAAGCGGATGACCGGCAGGGAACAACCAACCTGACTGCTCTAGCCTCTTCACTTAAGGGGGCGAGCTCTCCCATACCGTACCATTGCCAGGCGGCAGCTGGGATTTTCGCCCGTCGGAGCTCACTGAAACTGAAGAACCGAGGGTGGCAGGGGTATCAATAAGCCTCCGTGTGGGCACTGAGGAGGATTGGGCACCGTGTAATGAGGTGTTATCCTTTCCTCCCCAGGTGAGGCTGCCCTCAGAGACCTGAAAATGGTGGCGTCAGGACCGCTAGAAGACCCCGACTGAGAACATCGGCCCGTCCCCCGATCTTTCTGTGGAGGGGTGTGGGTTGCAACGCTCTGTTTTTGAGACTGGCGATATGGGAGCTTGACGGCTGGGGCTGCTTCCGCTCAGCAGCCCCATGGGCCTGGGAGAGACGAGAGAGGAAATGTTGGAACGCCGCCGCTTGCTTCCTCGCCTCCTGAAACCTATCAACGACTGTATTGACTGTGTCGCCGAAAAGGCCAGAGGGCGAGAGCGGGGCGTCTAGGAAGAATAATCTGTCCTTATCTTGCATTTCGGACAGATTCAACCACAGATGCTGTTCCGTGGCCACCATAGCTGCCATCGAACGGCCGATAGCTCTGGCCATTTCTTTGGTGGCACGGAGGGACAAATCTGTGGCACGACGCAGTTCGGCCACTATGTCGGATTCAGCTTCCTTCTCTGCCTGTCATCCAGGTCCCTGAGCAGGTCAGCCTGGTATGCTTGTAACACCGCCATGGTGTGCAAACATGCGCCAGCCTGACCTGCCGTCATATAAGCTATCCCAACCAGACTCGATGTCAGCCTAACGGGCCTGGTGGGAAGCTTCGGGGCCTTCAGGGACGATGCTGAGGATGGGGAGAGATAGCTCGCAAGCATCTGCTCCACCACTGGCATCGCCCCATATCCCTTCTCATTCAGCCCCACGATGTTGGAATAATTAGAGACTGTGGGGCTGTAAATACGGGTATACGGGAAATACGGGAGTACGGTTTCTCCCATGATCTTGTCACCTCAGCATGGAGATCTGGGAAAAACGGAAGGCCCAGTCGTGAAGGCTGTGATCTCGATTTCAGGAAACGCACATCTATTTACTCTTTGGACAAGCGTCCTGTTTCTCGGCTGGCCAATCGATATTTAATTTGGCTACAGCACGAGTCACAACCTCCACGAGCTCCTCATACGTGAGAGACTGTGGTGGCGAGTCCACAATCTCCTCTGTGTCGACGTTCATCACATCAACTTCCTCGGAGGAAGATAGATGAAGTGAATTCTTGTCAGGGCGCTTCTCTCTCCGGGGGGAGAAACCGCAGCGCGGGCTTCCGATCCCTGAGAGGGAGCCGTGGATCAAGCGGGTGAGGACCGAAAAAAGGACGAGCCCGTCTCGGATCCCTCCACTAAATCCACCTGCGATCCTCATGCCAACAGTCTATGCTGTGCCTCGGCAACAGAGGGACCACTGCCAGCGGGATCGCGAGCCTGGCCGCTCTCATCAAACACGGCCAGGCGAGAGCGGAGCAACTCGCAGTCATGACAATCAGCCCCCTCAAGAGCTGACCGTGCATCCTCACTCCAAACAACACACATATCGTGTGTATCCCCCGCTGCCAGATATCGTGGGCAGGGAGGAACACAGCGTTTTGTAATGCCGTTCGCTCGCCATAGATATCGACTTTGACTTTGACATTTTTTTGAATGCTTGTGGACTGACAGACAACAGTAAATAGGACTGACACATTCACAGAGCACTACTGAAGAGCAGAAGCATCTGCCGGATGCGCTTTTATACTTCCTGGTTGCTCACGTCACCCCACTTTTCTATTGGACTGATTTGATTTTACGCGTGCTTCAGAACGTGGTCACGCAGGGGCGTTCCCAAAGCGTTTCTCAACGCAGCTCAAGTTCCTGAAGGGTGACAGTGCATAATAGGACCTCTTTAGAATGTAAAGATACATAAATAATCATGTCCGATATCCATTAATATTATTATATGTGTAAACTAGCAACATATTATCTGCTTTGTGATAATTGCACCACAGAAATTAATTAATTACAATATAGCATCCACCTTATTTTTCAACACATAAGTAGTTTGTTTTATGTGAATGTGCAAGACTTCCGGTTCATTAGCCACTGTATAGCAATAACGAGAAAAACTAGAAAGTTATTAAATGATATTTTTTTTTTTTTCCACCCCAAGGGGGGGCCCCCAGCAAAACAAGCAATTTTGGACAGCTAAAAATAGCTGGAAGTGGATGACACCGGAAGCCAGACATAAAATTTACAAAACCCTTTGCCGCTCTTATGTTAAAATAAGATGGATAGAATTTGGTGCGTAGATACCACATGTTGGCCAGAAACCTTAGCCCTCTAGTGCATACCAAAATACCGATTATGGTACCCGAACCAAAGCCGATAACCAACGCGTGTGAATAGAACTGTGTCCAGAAAAAGAAACACTGAAAATATAACACAAGAGTAGACTGTAGTTATTAGAGATTAGGGAGGGTCTATGCATACATGTAGTAATCTATATAATGTTTAACATTCAATATTCACGCCCATGTATATTGGATGTTGCCCGACTGATAAGCAGAGCGCGCTGATGATTTGACAGCGTGCGGGCTGCACAGATGCGCGTCTTGTCGAGTGAATATCTCACAGACATCACTGGAAAGTTTGTAGTTCGGTCGGATATGTCAAAAGCAAGTAAGTAAAACAATGCACAAGTTACTAAAGTTATTTGACGGTAAGGAGAGTGAGAGAGAGAGAGAGAGAGAGAGTCCGAGAGTGCACACTTCTGTTGCATGATCTTGATTGCTGTTCGCTCCATTAGCGCATGCATTTTGATTAAAACTATATCGTAAATATAAAACAAACAAAAATAACAGGGGCAATCACTACAAACAACATTTGTTTTAAACGTCAAGCTTACACAACTTTATTTAAAGCAAAAGTGAAATTAGCAGACTGTGTGAAATGCGCTAGGCTGTAAGTGTCTCTCTCATTCTGCACCAATACAAACGTGTGTGCGTTGCGTATGTTTAGCTTGCTTTAAGGCCAAAGTATACTTCGGTTTTTACTCGTACGCGAGGGTCCGTGTACACTGCGCGTGACGCAAATTACATCACCAAAATAGTACACGTGTACTCGTATAATGTATAATGAGTGGTTCCCTGCTTTATTTTAGGAAAACGTTTTGTGATTACGGTATTTAGCTGCTGCAATGGAGCAGCTCTAATACGCCATTAAAATTATGTGCAATAACCTTTTACTTATTTATCACCCTAAATCCTAGTACATCCCTACAAATTTATTTTATTCTATTCCTATTCTATCTATAGCACACCTGTACATACAATTTTTTCTTTTTTTGTGGTTTATATTTATGCGTGTGTATTTTATTCACATCTCATTTTTCTTCTCTGTGTGTTGTTGTTGTCTCCGTGTAACTGGAAGCTTGCTGACACTATACAAAATTTCCTTGTATGTGCAACATACTTGGCAAAACGCTCTTTCTGATTCTTTCTGATCTGATGAACAGTGAAATAACAAAATTATCCATGCATTTACCAGGTATAATAGATATGGAAATAACTGATGTAATATCTGTTTGCTGATGCATCCAACTACATGATCATTATTAGTATTTTATCGTTACTATCTTGTTTTATTTCCTGTCCCTTATTTTAAAAAAAAAAATAGAAATGCTGTGTAAATACAGGTATTGGTATCGGCGAGTACCAAAAATGAAAATATCGTATTGGACTCGTTCTGAAAAAAGTGGTATCAGTGCATCCCTAATAATAAATGCCTAATATTGTTTACATTGCAGGCTTTTATATTGTTACATAAATAAATCAAATAATACTATTTAGTATGATAAATAGATGTTTTGGTTTGATTGTGTGGTTTTGTAACGAATTAGCTCATGGGAAATATGAATAATTAACCATGACTAGTTATAATTAATTATTTATATTTTAGATCCGCTGTAGATATTTTGCTGACCACTCAGGGTCAACTGTCTTGTCAATTCTAAAACGTTAATTTCCTGGTTAAAGGAAATAACTTTCTTACTGTACAATTCTATAATTTTGTAACGTAAATCTGCATGATCAGTGCCTCCGGTTATCAGTAAACAATGAACACAACAAGTGTGATACAAGTAAGGTTTTATAAACTACATAAACACTTAAACTAGTCCAACATACTACATAAACACATTAAGCCGGTCTACATACACACACACACACACAATTTGTATACAGTTGGTATAGGAAAGGGTTAATGTTTAGCACTAAAGAAAGAGACATAAGGAATGACATTTATGGGACCATTTTGCATATTCAGCAGATCTAAACCTGAGGGAAGCGTCAGATTCTTAGTTCAATCACACCTTTGTAAAAAGGTGTAACTGTTACTTAATGCATCAATTAAATCGACTATGTTTGATACTTGCGTATGTCTGAAAAGATTCCTGATGCAATCTTAAGGCCCCAAGATCTTGCTGAAGTTGGTTGATGAAAGCTAGGTTGAGTTCAGAATCCTTGATGAATGAAGGACTAGGCCGGAGCCTGGCAACGAGCTTTGGTACCTGGAAGCGTTCTCACATCTTCAGCTTAGCATCTCCTGAACCACCAACAGGACGGGTCACATGGTGTGTCAGCTTTTAAGGTCAGAGAAGATCCCCGCCTCTCAAGATGGTCTTGAGTCCATATGAGAAAGCCGGATCCCACGTGGGCGTTTTTGAGATCCTGTGGATTTAATGGCTCTTTTTGGAAACATGGTACTTTTAGTATCTGACTTTGATTGAACATACTAAAGGTTCTCAGGGCACTAATATATTGCCTACGTAACAACAAATAATATACATTCTTGTTTAAATCATCAGAAGGCGAATTCATAGATACCAAACACGGTATATGTAAGGTTATATGAATGATGTTTTTAATCGTAAGCACGAATAAAATAGTCCCCCCCCCCCCCCCCCCCCCCCTCATAATACAACAGATTAATACAAAACAGCAATAATATACACAATGGCCTGAAGAAAATGGGTGTTCATTCAAAGAAGGTTTTCCTATGAATTAATTAGTAGAACAGTCCATTTCTCCTGTGCATTTGTACCCCTTGTTTCTGGAGAAAGCAGAATGAGAGCCGGCTCGCATTCCACAAGGTTGTAAATGTATCGGGTTACCATGAAACCAGGGTCTTGTTCGGCGTCCTGGGGTGTTACAAAGTAATTGTGTGAATCGAGCTAACAAAATATATATTGTGTGTTGGAGTAGTCCAGACGCTACAAATTCCCCCCTTTCGAACGTTGTTGTCCATAGAATTGACAACAACGAGCGATGTCAAGGTGCAGAACAATCGAACACACACCTGCCACTCACGGCTGGGAGCCAGTGGTGGCTTTTTGGCTGTTGGTGCCGTGGTGGATGCTGTCAGGTGGTGTGCTGTGGTGATGTAGGCTGTAGCAAGGTGTGGGTCCTCGAGCTTATGCTGCAGGTGTCGAGGCTGTGTCACCTGTAATCCTGAAGTGAGTTGGTCTGGGTAATATGGTTGTTTGTCGATGTTGTTAGCCATTAGGCTATCCGTGGTACCCGCGATGTGGGACAGCTGGGTTAGACTCTCACTGGTGAGAGTGCAGGTGGTTCCAGGGATTGCCGGGAACTGTTATGGAGATTCTATCGTGTGTAGAGAATTTCTGACTGACCTAGTGATGATGGCAGGAAAGCGGCAGGTGGTTGTGAGCTCTCTGCTTTGCTCAACGTCACTAGAAATTCGATGTTTGCGGTGTCGCTTGGCTCTTGTGGCGGCACCGACTTGAGCTTGCCTGATTTGTGTTGGTAGAGCTTTCGCTGTTGGTCATGTGGGCCCGTTGCTCAATCCAACGTTGTCTGGCTGCTTCTGGAGGTGTCGACCGGTTTCAAGGGATGCTCCTCCCTTGGAGGGGCCTGATGCTGTGTTGCAGCAGGCAAGGAGTCAGAGGTTTGTCCTTCTCAATACTCCTTAGTTGAGTTTTGTTCAAGGAGCTTTTTTGCGAGTGTCAGCAGCTCCTGTAACCCAGAAGTAGGCGTGTCCAGCTGTCCTTGTGTAGCCTCCGTTGTGTGGAGGAGGATGTTGTGGTGGACTGCTGTTGGACATACCGTGGTGTTTGCAGGATGAGGACGCCTTTTCCCAGTGGTTGGTCTGGAACCTGGGTCTGTTGTCATGGTGATGGCTCTGTCCTCTTCTGGCTAGGTGCTTTCTGTAGAAGGGTTTTACATTGTGGCAATGCTGGGTGCCTTCTGGTGCCTGCTTTGGATTCTGGGTTGTGAAGTTCAGACTCAGTGGGGTTTTACAAACACCTTTAGTGGAGGCCTTGTGCTTGTTAAAGGCCTTCTGTGTCAGGTTACGCAGCTGTTGATTAGGCATTGTGCGGCAGGCCCTAATGCCTAGATGACTTCTTGCAGCTGGTGTCCTCCGCCATCCCAGGGTAATCGTGAGCTTTGGAGTAAGTTTGTCAAAGTCTGTGGTAGTAAGCATGGGAGTTTCACGCCGGCCCTGCTTGGAGTCTGGGGCAGCGATCAGTCCGTGTTCAGACTCCGGGTCTGAGAGTATTTAGGTTGCCAGATGTGTTTTCTCTGGCCAGCTCGTTGGGGTCCTTGGGGTCACACGGTGTGTTGTGCTGCAGTGATCCTCCCCCCAACAAAAAAAAAAAAAAAAAAAAGAAACACCCCCCCCCCCCCCCACCCCCCCAACCCCCCCCACCACCCCCCACCCCCACCCCCCCCCCCAAAAAAAAACCCCCAAAAAAAACCCCCCCCCCCCCCCCCCCCCCGAAACCCCCCCCCCCCCCACCCACCCCCCCCCCCACCACACACAAACCCCCCCACCTGGGAAAGGTCCCTGCCCCACCCCTTGTGGCTGCTGGTTGGTGACGTGTGAACCGTGGCTCTCGCCCCCCCCTCGCAGGTTCAAACTCTTGGCTGGGGGGGCCTGCTGGCCAGGGAAGTTCTGTTTCGTGTTTTCCCTATCGGTTCGCCTTGTGGTCTGCACGCATATTTCAGTTCATTTGTGACACTGAATTCCCCTCGTTGCGTTGTTTCGGTTCGCCTGAAAATTATTTTTTTTTTTGTTTCAGCTGCAGAGGTTTTCAGGGAGCTGACTTGTGAAGTGTCCAGCAGAAGGCTTTGGCTCTAGGCAGCTGCAGAGGTTTTCAGGAGCTGACTTGTGAAGTGTCAAGCAGAAGGCTTTGGCTCCCTTTCCCCCTTTCGTAGCTGTGCACAGGCGTGGATGGCTTGCACTGCTGGCGACGTGATGTTCAGCAGGCTGTCTTTTGCTTGAGTCTTTGCGCAGTCGGTAGGACTGTTTAAATTATTTTTGAACCATGTCAAGCTCCTTTTTAATTGCTGAGTCAGGGTTTGGACCTTAGCTCTGGCTGTATGCAGCTGGCCTTTTAAGGCCTTAGATGTGGTGTCTCTCTCCTTTAGTTCCACATATGTTGTTTTTAAGAGTGACTTTGTGTGAAACAGTTCTCTTTTCAAGTCCTTTGTGATGGCTTTTTCCAGCGGCGCTTTGTGTCTAGCAGCTGTTAGAGCCTCCTTAAGACTGGTGATTTCCTTCTGTTGCAGCATTATGTAAGGTTCCTTGCATCTGTTCTGTGTTTTCTCTCGTTGAGCAGGTGTCAGTTCTCTGCAGAATTCTGTGACTTGCAGTTTCAGCTCATATACCTCCTGTCTGAGGCCCTTGAGGGTGTGGGCCGAGGAGAGGATGATGCTGGTCAAGTGTTCGCTTGTGTCGCAGTCTCGCTGTTCCTTTTTTTGCCATGGCAGGTCGTTGGCTGCTTTTAGCTGAAGGATGTCCATTACAGTGCTTTGCTGGGTTTCCAGGTGGTCCTGGTGAGTTGGCAGGGCTGGATGTTTGTGGAATGTCTGCGACATACTGGCACCCTTGTGGGAACACCAGAGAGAGAGAGGCACAAGGCAAGTGCAGGTACGTACAGAGGTGTTAAACTATCTCTAAGGGGAACGGCTGTGTAGGCCGTGTAAGGTATGACTAGCTGGTGGGAGGCAGCTAGTGAGGTAGGGTGCTATGATTTTGTGTTCGTGAACACAAAGGAAGAGTTTGAGTAATTTTGTTGAGGGGGCTGTAAGCAGGGGCCAGCTGATGACCGGGCTATACTACTGATGGTTCATGGGTTTGGTCACTATGACGAAACTGAAATACAATAAGATGAACTCAAAAAAAAAAGAAAATTTTTACCTATTTTAGAGTTGTTTTCTAAGAGATATGGCTAAGCAGGTTTCACCTGTGTGTGATGCTGCAATAGACTTCATAACCCTAGGGTTAGGCTGTTAGCTAAACTAGCAGGGACCCACCAAATACCTCGTCAAAAGAAAAAGAAACAGTGGGAATTGTTTCTAGTTTTATGTTAGCCTACATTGTGTTGCAATGGTAGCTGCCCTTCAACGTATTAGGCCTGGCACTTAGGCGTGAGGAGAAGTAGAGAGGAAAAAGGGATTATGCTACTAATAACCTGTAAAACTCGTTAAGGAAACGACAGTTGCTAGAACTACTGTATCCTATCCAAAACGACGATGGTGATGGTGAAAAAAAAAAAAAAAGGTAAAAAAAAAAAAAAAAAAAAAAAAAAAAAAAAAAGGGGCCTAAGAGCTGGTAGGAAATTAAAAGGGAGAGGTAAATAATAAATAAATAAATAAATAAAAATGGAATAAAATAAAAAAAATAAAAAACGTTGATTTTATTAAATCTCAAATTTAATACAAATCAATTTCGCTGAATTGGTATATTTGTGCTAAACAAATGTAAATAAATGCAATAAATTAAATTAAAAAAAAGGTAGAATAAAGTAAAAAAAAAGAGAGAGATGGAGAGAGAGCGTGAGGAGAGTTGTGGTTAGAAAGTTACACTTTACACTTTTACATATAAGTGTTAGTCAGATGCTAACAGCTATCAGTTGAGGTAAAGGGCTTAGCTTAAGAGTTAGCGTTGGTTTACACGCATTTCTTTGTTTACACACAGGTCTGTTAAGTGGGTGCTGTTGTCAGATTAACCCGAAGAGTCTGCTCACACTTCCGGGGTCTCGTGTTGCTAGGAGACCAATGCAAGCTCACAACAGGGGCAGGTGGAGCAGACTTGCACTGCTGTGAGCATGCATGGGAAACTCATGTATGTCCCATACAAATTCATTCATTAATTAAAACAGCGCATTCACGTCACAGGCAATGGTGGATTCGTAGTTAGCTTCGCTAGAATAACACCATTAATTTTACGTGAATGTTTCACATGAGCGAGTCAAAATTAAATACAGTGATACGTAACACATAATGAGGCCTTAAATTAGTGAAATGAGGAGTATAGCTCAGATCACCTCCACAGTGCTGAAAAAGGGGATTTCTTCGCCCACGATCAGACCGATTCATTCTGGTACCAATTATATGAGCTGCTAATCCCGAGATTCCGTCGTCAGAAAATAGACTTATGCTCAACTAACAACAGAGATTAGGATTTCTTAGCTAAAATCAGGTTAGTTTCTTATCGTACGATTTAAAAACTTTATAGCACTGAAACTTTCTAATACCAGTAGGAAGGCACCTTCAAGCTATAGTTTTATCTGATTAATTCAGACCTTGGTGCGCCCGCATGTATCAGATTACTAGATTGGTTCACATGAGTGGGTCCGATATGATACAATGATACATAACCATAATAGGCGTAAATCATGAAATGGAGGAGCATCGTCAGATCAACCTACACAGTACTGAAGAAGGGGATTTCTTCGCCCAAAATTAGACCGATTTATTCTGGTACCATTTACATGAGCTGCTAATCCTGAGATTTCGTCGTCTGAAAATAGACTTGTGCTCTACTAACAACAGAAATTAGGATTTTTTCGCTAAAGTCAGGTTAGTTTCTTATTGTATGATTTAAACACATTATAGCACTAAAACTTTCTACTGCTGGTGCAGGAAGGTACATTCAAACTAGAATTTTATCTGGTTTTGATCAGGAACAGGTATGCGCATGGAGAAGAAGTTACTAAAACCTATGAAACAGAAACATAAGATTGATTATTGGGTCTGCTTGCAAGCAATGTTTAAAACGCCACCGTTCTAAATTACTGCTCGTACTGCATAATGTAGGAAACTATTGTTTTCTGGTTAGATTGTCAAAGTTTCTGGGGGTCGCATCATGTGCTGCTGCAGGGATGCTTGGAAGGAACCCCCTCCTCTCTGTGGTTGCTGGAGGAATTATGGGTTCCTGTCTGCTGAGTTTTTAAGCAGGAAGTGCTGGCTCCCCCCTTCGTAGCTTCGTGCACCTGCGGGAGTTTTGCACTGCTGAGTGAGGATGCAGGAGTAGGGTGTTTCTCCCACTGTGTTTTCTTTTGCAGCCTACAAGAGTACCTGAGTTCTCTTTGGACCATGTCAAGTTTGTCTTGAGTGTATGTTCGGCTGCTGGATCAGAGTCTCAATTCTGTCAACTTTGTCTAAGAGCTCAGAATTTTGCTGCTTTAATGGTAATTTTGTGTGGGATGTTTCCTTTCCAGGTCCTTTCTGGCTACCTTTTCCAGGTGCTCTTGCTGTTCAGCAGCTGTCAGAGCCTTTTTAAATCTATTGATTTCCTCCTGTAGCTCCATTTTGCTGGGGTCCTTGTGGGCTACCGCTGTGATCTGTTGCTTGAGATCATTTACCTCCTGTTTCAGACCCATGAGGTTGTGGGCCACGGAGGGTGATGACCTTGGCGCGCTTTTTGTAGCCACAACTCTCGCTTGAGT
Source organism: Sinocyclocheilus anophthalmus (assembly GCA_018155175.1). Lineage (NCBI taxonomy): Eukaryota > Metazoa > Chordata > Actinopteri > Cypriniformes > Cyprinidae > Sinocyclocheilus > Sinocyclocheilus anophthalmus. The sequence goes on from JADLZN010005077.1 coordinate 12,239, forward strand.
CCTGAGTCTGAGGTACACTTCTCTTTGTGTCCAGTTGCTTTCGGCTCAGTATGTGGTCGTCGGGCCTGGGTAAAGGGGTGTTCCTCACGACGCCTGGCCAGCCCTCTCTGGTCTGCATTCTGGGCAGTTAGTCTGAGCATCTGCAACGTTTTGACACACTGGTGTTGAGAGTAAGGGCTAGAGACTACTACAAGATCAAAACAGAGTGTGAATGCTAAAATAGTTTTGGGTCAGCATATGTTTTGCTGAAAAGGACGTAAACAGGATTTTGATTGATGATTTAAGACTACTGTCAAAATTATTGCCAATTTATCACTCAGAATTTGCTGACGGTTCCCCAACAGGCTTAATCTCTGAGGTATGAAGGAGAAAAGGGAAAAGCAGAAGGAAAAGGAGAGCATTTCTATTCAGATTATGCTGATTATTTTTGAAAATAACAAATCAAAAATAGAAATGTCTCTGTTTCCTTTTGAGGTTCAGAGAGAACATCAAGGGGGCATAACATGTAAATGGATTTAAAATTAGCTGACTTCTATTATTAAAACAGGGTAATCAATCTGATATTAGGAACAATCAGTAGCACTCGTGATTAACTGATTTGTGTTGGGCAACTCACCATGTCTGGTCACAGCTGCTGCGTTTTCAGCTCCCATGCTGGGCCATGCCATGTGTGTTCCCCGCCCTCCGTAGCGCGTTATTCACTGTGCCACTAAAAACACCCAATAACTTAATGATTCATCTCTAGATAGACAGTTAAAATGTAATTAAATTTAGATTTAATTAACTAGTAACTGAGCAATAGCATTCAGGAAGGATACATCTAGATAGTTAAATTCGCTGAGACGAATTGAAGATTGAGAAACATAGAAAAAGAAGAAAAAGAAGGAAGAGAAATGGAAAAATCAGAAACCAGGGATTAGGTTAAATTCAAATTGCTTCACACTGCACACACGCATGCTGTATTTTAGAGCTTCAATTAAAGAGTGTTAACCCCTCATTGTTAAAGCTATTTGAGTAGCTTAACCTAAAATGAAACTATGCTAAGTCGTGTTAGCTTAGCTTCTTCAATGGTTTTTTTACAAACATGGCGTGTTGTGCTATTTGACGTTAGCACTTCCTGTGACAAGTGGTTGTCACGGTAACCAATGCATGCCAGTGTAATTACAGCAGTTTAATGTCTGTCTATTTTAAAAAGTCACAGTTTTAGAACGTGGTGCTTTCAGCCTTCAAGAGTTGTTTAAAAGAATTACAAAACGTGTTTACTGTAATTTAAAACCGGTTTAAACATATATGTATTTATGTTTGCCTCACATATGAGTACTAAGTACAGTATTACACCTTTAATTTCACTCAGCGAGTGAAACACTGTAATGACCACCAGGTTGCTAGGCTTGTGTATATGCAGTCAATGTGTAGATGAATTGCTTCAATCTAATCATAAACTATAAGGCCTTTATGCTGTAGAAAGGTGAGCAGCGCTCACATCTACCTTGATATAATTGTACTGAGATTTCTTCTTCAAAGAAATAATTTAAACAATACTGCAATTTTGTGATTTCTTCACTAAAGCATATTACATTATGGTACAGTTTGGACATGCCGCTGAGCTGAGATTCAGACTTACGCTTTGTCAAGACAGATTTATGCTTTAATACTGAAATTAGGGTTTCTTTGCTAAAATAAGATTAACCTTACACCGATGCCATTAAACATGAAATACATAAAGACTCTACCAATCATAATAGCGGTACCAATTCAAACCACCACTTTATCTGCATCTCAACAAGCCATCAAATAGGGACACAACAGGGCATCTGAAATCACGTCCTATTTTAACCTGGACTATCAAGCACACACTTTAAGGTTGACAGTGTTTAAGCTCATAACCATCGTTTTATCATGCCCGCATTCTCCACCAAAATCTGTAGCGAATTAGCTCATGGGGAAATATGAATAATTAACCATAACTAGTTATGATTAACTATTCATATTTTAGATCCGCTGTAGATATTTAGCTGACCACTCAGGGTCAACCGTCTTGTCAATTCTAAGAACTTTAATTTCCTGTTTAAGGGAAATAACTTTCTTACTGTAAAATTCTATAAGCTTGTAATGTAAATCTGCATGATCATTGACTCCGGTTATCAGTAAACAATGAACACAACAAGTGTGATACAAGTAAGGTTTTATAAACTACATAAACACATAAACTAGTCTAACACACTACATAAACACTTAAACTGGTCTAACATACACATACACACACACATGCATACAGTTGGTATTGGAAAGGGTTAAAGTTTAACTCAGTATAGAAAGAGGCATAAGGAATGACATTTATGGAACCATTTTGCATATTCAGCAGATCTAAACCTTAGGGATACGTCAGATTCTTAGTTCAATCACACCTTTGTAAAAAGGTGTAACTGTTACTTAATGCATCAATTAAATCGACTACGTTTGATACTTGCGTATGTCTGAAAAAGATTCCTGATGCAAATCTTAAGGCCCAATATCTTGCTGAAGTTGGTTGATGAGAACGAGCTAGTTTGAGTCAGAATCACTTGATGAATGAAAAGGACTAGGCCGGAGCCTGGCACGAGCTTTGGTATCCTGGAGCGTTTCTCACATCTTCATCTTAGCATTCTCACTGAACCACCAACAGGACGGGTCACATGGTGTGTCAGCTTTTAAGGTCAGAGAAGATCCCCGCCTCTCAAGATGGGCTTATCCAATGAGAAAAGCCGGAATCCCAAGTGGGCGTTTTGAGATCCTGTGGAGTTTATGGCTCTTTGTGTGGAAACATGGTACTTTAGTATCTGGAACTTTGATTGGAAATACTAAAGGTTCTCAGGGCACTAATATATTGCCTACGTACCAACAAATAATATACATTCTTGTTTAGATCATCAGAAGGCGAATTCATAGATACTAAACAAGCTATATGTAAGGTTATATGAATGAGTGGTTTATCGTAAGCACGAATAAAAATAGTCTATAATACAACAGATTAATACAAAACAGCAATAATACACACAATGGCCTGAAGAAAATGTGTGTTCATTCAAAGAAAAGGTTTTCCTATGAATTAATTAGTAGAACAGTCCATTTCTCCTGTGCATTTGTACCCCTTGTTTCTGGAGAAAGCAGAATGAGAGCCGGCTCGCATTCCACAAGGTTGTAAATGTATCTGGTTACCATGAAACCAGGGTCTTGTTTCGGCGTCCTTGGGTGTTACAAAGTATTTGTGAAAGCTAGCTAACAAAATATATATTGTGTGTTGGAGTAGTCCAGACGCTACATTTATACTTTGACAATAAACTGACCATGTCTTTTTGTGCAGATTATCACATTAATCTTTTTCTTGCTGTTCTGTTTGGTAGGTCAGTTATGATATCTTCTCCATTAGGTTTTTTCTTCAAGTTTATTTGAGCGGTTCTGGTAATGGCATCACATTAACATAGTATCTCACTGTCGCACAGTTCCAGTATCATCTCGGTGTCACAGAGCAGTATGTGACTGACACACATTCATCTCACATTAGAGTGGGTTTTAATACTTCATGCACCTCCCTTCACACGCAAACAGCCCATAGGGTTGGATGACATCCAGTAGCTGTGAGTTAATTCATTCCCACCAAATCTGATTAATGATAACTGACTCCAAAGGCATTAACTCGATCATGACTGAGCAATACAGCATGCCGGTCTCCAAATTGGTTTTTGAAGGGGATGCTGGGTATCCTATTTTTCTTTAAATTAAAACCCAATTTTCGGGAACTGTCTGATAATTAGCAATGACACCTGCCTGACGGATGCCTTGTCCTTTGGCACGCAGGCTTCTGTGAGCCAGGATATTTGACGCACAAGAGGAGGTATGGCAGAGAGTAGCGGCACACTCCCATTAATCCACCTACACCACTGCACCATTGCCCAGTGATTGATTGGCACCTGCTTGCAGCCAAGAAAATGATGATCTGCAACTCATGGTGGCTCCTTACATGAGAACACCATAAATAATTGTGTTTCTGCTTCATTTGAGCATTTAAGAAATTATTTACATTGTTCTCTTTTTTTTTATTCACGTGCATGAGAATATACCAAGCAACTGAAACAAACACATTTGCCATATTCATCATGTGCTAAAGACATTGCGATATTAAAGCAATTATATTTTCCATTAGTTAAAATGTTTATTGCAGCACCCTATGTGACCTTTCTATCTAATTTTACTAATTTGCTACAAAATAATGTTAATTTTGTTGTTGTCCTTGATGGCAAACTGACTATGCTAACAGCAGTTTAATTATGATATCATTTATGGATTGTCAATTTGAATTTTAAACTGGCACTTTTTTCTTTAATTAATTTGATCACATTACTAATTTTTAAACATCCCTTCCCATATACATATATATCTATATATATATATATAATTGTGGCGAGTTATCCGAGTCCAGATTAGGTCCCCTGGAAACGGCCGCCCGGCCACACTGATCACCGATGCCCAACACATTGCGCGATGAGTGGCGCACCTGGAGCTCGTTCACGCTGGCCTTAAAAGCCAGGAGAAGAGAAACCAGCGGGAGAGCACCCCAGAGCTCCAGGCGGGATTAACGATTGTTCTCCTTATTTCACAGAATCTGAAGGCACCCCGGGAGAGGGATCTGCACCACGGCACTTAACCCCACGAGCACCACGCTGAGACGGGCACAGAGCACCATTCATCAGAGCACGTGTGATCAGTGTGTGGGCAAATTAATCACCCTCCGGGGCTCTTTCGACCAGTACCGGTCTGTGCTCTTCCCCAAAATTTCCCCCACCCCCCTGCGACATATGGTGGAGAATGCTGGCATAACAGGTGAATTGAGACACAGACGGTACCGCCAGGTGGCCTTAACGATATATGTGCTTCTTCTAGGAGAAACCGCTCTCTACCCCCGGACACATGGAAGAGGTCATCCACCGCCTAACGGAGCTCTCGGCCCACCAGCAGCAGTTTACAGAGCGACTGGCCACCCGGCAGGAATATACTGACCGGGTCATGGAACAGCTGCAGGCCAGTGTGGCGGGGCGCGTGCCCCTCCCGGAAGCGCCGGTCAGAGCGCACCAATACCTTGTCCGGTTGACCGAGAACGACGACATTGAGGCTTACCTCCACACGTTTGAGGTTATTGCGGCCCGGGAGGGGTGGGTCCAGGAATAGTGGGCTCGCATCATCGCCCCCTTCCTTACCGGAGAAGCGCAGCGGGCCTATTATGCCCTGAGGGCACCCCGGAACGAACAGTATGACGAGCTCAAAGCCGAAATCCTAGCCCGGGTGGGCCTATCGCCCATGGGGCGGCGCAACAGTTCTATCAATGAACCTATGACGAACGGCAGCCAGTAAGAGCGCAAGCCGCGCAACTGGCCCGACTGACTCACCTGTGGCTTCTCACGGGGTCTCCAACCCCGGATCAGGTGGCTGAGAAAGTACTCATCGACCGACTGCTACGGGCCCTGCCCCACCCTCTGAGGCGCCCGGTCAGTATGCGAAACCCCCAGGAAGTCCACAGTCTGGTAGAGGCGGTCGAGCAGGCGGTGGCAACGAACGCCCGCGAGGCAGGGGAGAGAGCGGGCCTGGCGCCCCGCAGGGTGATGGAGCGGCGTCCGCTCGAAGGTGCACCGCGACCAGGCAGCAGACCGGCGGTCCCCGACTGGGCGGATTAGCCAATGCCCACGGAACCCCCGGCCCGACGGCCCGGGCCTGGGTGGCGGGGTGTTTCCTGCACCAGGACGGACGTCCCCCGGGCCCCAGCAGGAGGGTACATCTGGATGGGAAACCCGTCCAGGCCTTCTTGGACTCCGGCAGTTCAGTCACCCTCGTGCAACCGTCCCTGGTACTACCCAGGCCCGAGCAGAAATCCCAGTTGCTGCTGACGTGTGTGCACGGAGACACCCGCTGGGTAGTGGCCCGGACGGTGCGGATCTCGGCGGAGCCCGGGACCTGGGCCATCGAGGTGGGCATTGTGCTGGATCTCCCCGTACCTCTGCTCCTGGGATGGGACTGGCCGGGGTTCCAGAAGCTCCTCCTCGGATCCAGGAAGCCACGCCGTACCGCCCGGAACGGGCCACGGCGACCCCGTTGGGGACCGCCCAGCCCAAGGCCGGTCTACCTAGCGACGGACAGTGAGAGGGAGGGTGAGTGTCAGCCTCCTAACCTTCCATCTGTTTACCTCGATGTGTTTTCCCAGGTCTCGACCGGGGGCTCGTTCGGAAGGGAATAACGTGAAGACGACCGCCTGTGGAACTGCTGGGATCAAGTGCGCCGCATTGATGAGGTAGATAGGCTCCCGGGGCCTCACCCCCTCCCTCACTTTGTGATACGTAATGGTCTGCTGTACTGTGTCGCCCACAGGCGGGGGGAGGGCAAATTCCTCCTGGTAGTGCCTACCACCAAGACGGAGACTGTCATGGAGCTGGCGCACAGCCACCCAATGGCGGGACACCTAGGAGCCGACAATACCGTCCAGCGCATCCGGGACCGTTTTCACTGGCCCGGACTAGAGACCGAGGTGAAACGGTTCTGCCGTAGCAGTCCCACCTGCCAGCAGACGTCTCCGCGCCGTCCTCCCCCCAGCCCGCTCATTCCACCACCGGTCATCGATGTGCCCTTCGAGCAGATCGGGATGGATCTGGTAGGACCGCTGCAGAAGTCTGCCCGGGGACATGAGCACATCCTAGTCATCCTGGACTATGCCACCCGGTAACCGGAAGCCATTCCACTGCGATCGGGCCAAACCAAGGAACATTGCCCGCGAGCTTTTTCTTCCTGGCCAGGCCGCCGTCGGGATCTCCGAATGAAATCTGACTGACCGGTACCCGTCTCTGTCCATGGTCTGGCGGACTCTGTCACATCCTCAAGGTACAAACAACTGAGGACGTCGCGGTCTACCACCCTCAGACGGAGGCCTGGTGGGAGGCGGATTCAAACCAGGCTAGTTGGCTCAAGGGGGGGGGGGGGGGGGGACGGATGCTGAAGCGGGTGGTGCCGAGGATGGCGCGACTTTGGACCTCATGATCCCGTACGTGCTCTTTGGCGTCCGAGAGGTACCGCTGGCCTCCACGGGCTTCACCCCCTTCGAACTGCTGTTTGGGAGACAGCCCAGTGGCCTTCTAGACGTGGCTCAGGAAGCATGGGAGAACCAACCCGCCCCCCCTTCGTAGCCTCGTCGAGCACTTGCGGGAGATGAGAGAGGATAGATCCGCCCTCCCAACACGCTGTGCCTGTCATCTCACTCGTGCTCGGGCGGTGAACCGGATCCAGTACTGATTTGACACCAGCCCAGCGCGCCCAGCAACGGCTGTACGACTGGCCCGCCCAGGCCCGGGAGTTCCAGCCGGGCGATCGGGTGGTGGTACTGGTCCCAACAGCTGCGTGCAAGTTTCTAGCAACCTGGCAGGGGCCCTAGACCGTAGTGGAACGGATGGGACCGGTGATGTACCGGGTGCGGCAACCGGGCCGCCGACGGGTGGAGCAAATCTACCACGTCAACTTGCTGAAGAAGTGGGTTCCCCGGCCCGAGCAACTCGCCGTGCTAGCCCATACCGGGTCCCCAGTAGTGGACCTGGAACCGCAGCTGTCTGCGACCCAGAAGACGGAGCTTGAGGCCCTGGTCAGTCAGTACCGGGATGTGTTCAGTGAGACCCAGGGCAGAACTACCGTCATAGAGCACGATGTCCGCACACCACCCGGAGTCGTAGTCCGGCAGCGGCCCTACCGGATACCAGAAGCTCGCCGGCCGGCTATAGAGGAGGAAGTAAAGAAGATGCTCCAACTAGGAATCATCGAGCCCTCCCGTAGCCCGTGGGCCAGCCCCATCGTGATGGTTCCAAATCCGGACAACACCCTCCGGTTCTGTAATGACTTCAGGAAGGTCAACCAAGTCTCGGCCTTTGATGGCTATCCCATGCCGCGGGTGGATGAGCTCTTGGACCGGCTGGGCAAGGCTCGCTACATCAGCACCTTAGACCTCACCAAAGGCTACTGGCAGGTGCCCTGTCCCCCGAGTCCCGGGAGAAGACCGCCTTTGGCACTCCCAATGGCCACTGGCATTACCGGGTGCTACCCTTCGGCCTACACGGGGCGCCCGCCACGTTCCAGCGGTTGATGGACAGCTTGCTCCGGCCCCACCAAGCCTACGCCGCGGCTTACTTGGATGATGTCGTCATTCACTCCGAGGGTTGGGAGACTCACCTGGAGCGTCTACGGAGGGTGTTGACAGAGCTCCGGCGGGCTGGCCTGACTGTTAACCCCAAGAAGTGCCACCTCGGCCTTACCGAAGCAAAATACCTGGGGTACAAGTTTGGAAGAGGGCTCATCATGCCCCAGGAAAAAAAGGTTGAGGCGGTGAAGGAGTTCCCGCGTCCCGCCAACAAGACACGGGTACGGGCCTTTTTGGGGTTGGCGGGGTACTACCGATGCTTCATTCCGAACTTCTCTATAGCCTGCTCCCTGTCAGACCTGACCAAGAAGGGGCAGCCAGAGAGGATAAACTGGACAATCCATAGCACTAGAAGCCGCCTACCAGGCCCCTCAAGACGGCCCTGCGTCCTCTCTCCGTTCCTTCATGCCCGAAAAAAAAAAAAAAAAAAAAAAAAAAAAAAAAAAAACAGACGTCGTCTCCCCTTCCCCTATACTTGGACGCCCCGGCACCGGTTTTTAGGGGCAGTCCTTTCCCAGCTCCGGGATGGAGAGGAACACCCAATAGTCTACATCAACCGGAAACTCTCCCCCGCGGAGACCAGGTACGCCACCTTGGAGAAGGAGGCCCTGGCCATAAAGTGGGCAGTTCTGGAGTTAAAATATTACCTGTGGGGCCGCCGGTTCACCCTCGTCACTGACATATGCGCCCCTGCAGTGGATGTCCCGGGCGAAGGACACAAACGCCCGGGTGACATGGTGGTTCCTCGCACTCCAGGACTTCTGCTTCCTGGTACAACATCGGGCCGGGGCCGATCATGGGAATGCGGACGTTCTCTCCCGGGGCTGGTCCGGTTGGGCTGGTCTGGCAGGTAACCAGAAATCCCCCCCCGTAATACCCCCACAACGAGTTGTGTGTTTCCCCACTGGAAACGCCGCGGCCACACTGATCACCGACGCACAACACCTGTGTGAGTGGCGCACCTGGAGCTCGTTCCCGCTGGCCTTAAAAGCCAGGAGAAGAGACACCAGCGGGAGAGCACCCCAGAGCTCCAGGCGGCATTAACGATTGTTCTCCTTATTTCACAGACTCTGAAGGCACTCAGGGAGAGGGATCTGCACCACGGCACTTCACCCCACGAGCACCATGTTGAGACGGGCACCGAGCACCATTCCTCTGAGCACGTGTGATCAGTGTGTGGGTCAATAAATCACCCTCCGGGGCACTTTCTATCATTACCGAGTCTGTGTTCTCATTCACCCTGCGACAATATATATATATATTATACATACTATTAGTATTCCTACATTAAAGTGACAATTTAATTTAAGGCATAAACTAACTGGGCAGTCTGAGAAAAATAAAAATAAATAAAACTTACCAGGGGTGTATAAATATGTATTGTACTTAAAGGGACAGTGCACGCATTTGTTTGTTTGTAACCAGTTGATAGACCACATTGTTGATGGGCCATATTGTTTTTTTTCCCCTTTTTTTTCCTATTGAGCATTCACGAAGATAATTTGAAGAATGTGCATAATCAGACAGTTGATTATCCCCATTGAATTCCATAGTATGGAATATTTATTTTTTTTTTCTAAAAGGGTGAGTATATGATGACAGAATTTTCATTTTTGGGCAAACTATCCCTTTAATATAAATAATATTGTATTTAAAAGTACTGGTACTGTGTCAAAATTTTACTCAATTAAAGATCTAAGAATCTAGCCAAAACAGGCTTGAGTGAAAGCTAAATTAATCCTATTTAAATGTACTTAAGTATTTAATAGTATAACTTTTTTTCCTTTTGAAATAGGCTGATGAAATCAAGAGACCGGGGAGATTTTCTCATTAAAGTAACTTTGCTGCACAATGTTTGTTACACAACATGTTTAATCACAGTTTTCTCAATATCCAGACTGCACAAGGTTATAAATCACACCAAATACTATTTTATTTAAACATTTAAAAAAGTCAAAGGTGCTCCACAGTGCTCCTTTCCTTGGAGAAGAAATTGTGGGTAACATTAGCTAATAAAATAGAGAGCCCAAATACACAAGTTCAAAATCCATGGGAAATAGTACACCATCTGGTGACACACTATTGCAATCTAATATTAATCTTGCATACTAAATATGATAGTTGAATATGCAAATTAACATGCCTCATTTAACTATGCTAAAAAGAAGGGTTTGCTTTGTCTCTCTGCAAAGACAGAAGGCAGGCACAGAGTAGGGATAGAGCATGGATGAATGGGTCGGAATGAGGCTGAACTAAATCATTGTAGAGCTGGAATAGACTTCAGCCAAAGGAATTACATAACTAGAATTCCTCCAACAATAAAGTAGCTCCAATGATTAGACAACATTACAGCAGAAATAAACTGAAAATACTTCTACATACAGCAAATGACAATACATTTTACCCAACACTGCTTTACCATTGTAAGCTTTAGCTTAACCTTGCCAAGGTACATGGGGTTGCCATAGGGTTTAGATCTGGTTTAAGATCTGGGCTGTGTACTGACAGGTTGTCGGTTCAAACCCTGCAAAATGCAATTCATGAACAGAGAGCACTGTGACCTTGAGCAATACACTTAACACCAGATTACTCTGGAGGATTTACCCAGTAATAAGAGTACTGGGAGTTGCTTATGGGCAAAAGCAACACAGGCTTATTGGAATAATGTGCCTGAGGTGACATTTCTGCAAAATTATATCAAGTTACTTCCTGCAAGACATTTTAAAAGTGAAATGTCCAGTGAGTGGAGCTAAAAGACATTCGATTTGAAACATATAAACATGAATTTGACAATGTTTTATTACATTGGTTGTTGTACATATCACAGCTGTTCAGAAAATAAATGTCCAGTGAGTGGAACTAAAAGGTTAATCGCGAAGGCAATGATGTACCAGGTGAGCTACTGAGCAAGTTTACTCCATCAGAAAAGCTAGAAATATGGAGCTGGTTACATGATGTAAATATCAAAATCTATTAGTTTATCATTCATGCACTTTAGCAGGGGTCGAGAACCTATGGCTCGCGAGCCACACCTGGCTCTTTGACAAAAATCATGTGGCTCGCCAGATCTCTCACCCTTTACCAACAAATTATCTATTACAAAAAGTATACATCTCTAGAGATCAGCAATTCATTGGTTGTAGAGACTACATAAGCTGATAAAAGGTTTAAAATAATAATAAATGTTTTGTACCGAAAAGTGCACGTTCAGTGCTGTTCGCGAGAGTCACGACAGCAAACTGATAACGTAGAGCTAATAAACTCAGATTCAAGCTGCTACGTAGCCTGTGCAGCTTTTAGCGGGTGGGACTGTTAGCATTATTAATAAAGGAACGTGAATTAATGAGACAGTAAACAGCGAGGCATTCTTGAAGGCAGACAGTATTAAAAACTCAAAGCTGCGAAATGGAACTTAAGCCACTTCTGACTGCATGTGTTCTGCACGTGTTGTCCGAGTGGAAAACGGAGAAGCATAGACATCTTTGGTGGTGCTCCTAAAACGGTCAAAACACGGAGTGTCAAAATGCCTGCACTGGTGTGTATTCACATAAATACGGTCAACATGCACAGTGCATTATTCTTCACTCACTTGAGTCTCCTCCTCTCTATCGCCCCTCTCCCTATATCCTGTCCTTCCACCTCACTAACCCCACACACCACATCAACCACACATAATAGACTCGGAACCCGCAACCCCCTTTGCGTGAAACCCCTCTGAAGACGACAATTCCCCCACCCCTACCCCTGATACCCAACCTCAACTCACAGTAAAAGCCCACATGCAAAATGCTTTGCCACGGCTTCTGTAGTGATTCTACATCCGTATCCGCCTTATTTTCCGCTCTTCCATGTCCGAATAATCCGTACTATTATTAAAACCTTTATTGACCGAAAAACACCCTGATGTACCTATATATATATACTACCACTCCCTACCTCACTTATTATCGCCCCCCCCCTTTTCTCCCTTCATTAGATATATACTATATCCTATATACCTACTATATCCTAGTATTATCTTACGCGACTTCACTCTTTTGGAAAAACCTGCTTTAGAACACAAAACCACCACAAAATACAATTGTACATGTAAGTCCCACACAAAAACCGCGTCCCAACCCTCTCCCCACTCCATTTGTACAAAACGCCGGTGCCCCCTGTGTTGAGGCTCTCATTGACAACCAGGAATCTGCTCTGTAATTAATAATTTACCTGTGAGATAACAAGTTGTTTGGCCCTAACTTTAATGGTGACGACCTTACTAGTTTAATCGCTCACGCTGGAACACAGGGTTCAGGGAATGACCCCCTCGCGCCCTTAGGATGCGTATGCCAGAGCCACATTTTTCCCCAGTGAGCCTCACCCAGTGTTGGTAACACAACGGGTCTAAAAGAGATCCCCCCTAACTCAGCTCCCCACTGTAGAATTGAAAGTCTGGACTTGCTCAAGTCCCACACCCCCCCTTATAACCCATAGAAGTTTTCAAACCCTGACCCCAGCAGTTAACTGAACCTTTCGGCCCCCATAATCACCCAAGAAGGGACACCCCACCCCCCCTCACTCATGGAACAACCTCCTAGTTGGGTCACCCCTAGAACAAACATCTTACCAAAGCAATCATAGATCCTCACCACCAAATCATAAACTACGTGAAACCCTCGCAACCCTCAACCCCACCCTTCCAGCACGACCCCCCCCCCCCCACCTGCCAGATAGGAATTTTGTCCAAGGTCCAACAAGGATGTGGATCCAGGAACATGTCCTAGTTGAGTAAATCACATTAAGCGACCGTGCAGGAGTTAGCGCCGCGCCACGCTGCAGCTTGCAGGTTGCTTTGTGGTGTTTTTAAAATGGGATACAAATATGCTGCAGAGCCACAGTGGGACGTGAGAACAGGAAAACACCATTTGTGCCAATTTACCGCTAACCCATAACGCCGCAAAGGGACCCCCTACAAGTCATCACGTGGTGCTCAATCTCGATAGTACAGGCAGACGGAGGACACCCCCGCAAACCAACACAATTACCGCAGCTCATGTTCCCCCTCGCCCGGTTTTTAATAGAACCCCCCCAGTGCTACATCACTGTGAGGCCATTTCTATTTTAAAAGTTGCATACTACAAGGTCTGCTAATTATGATGATTAATTCACACAAAGCATGAGTAACGTCCTCAAGAGGGTGTTGGCGCGTGCGTCCCCCCCCCCCCCTTGTCGTGCGACCCCCCCCCCCCCCTCGCAACTGCTAATTCAGGGCCCCATGCCCCCGGTGATGTGCATCACCGTGGCCTGCTTTTAAAACACCTGAGAGTACTTGTGAATTTCCCTGATCTCAGCTGTTCAAACTTATTTTAGGCTTTGTCGTAGTCATGACGCAGCTGCAGTCTCCTAGACTACAAGCATAAAGAAGCCTTAACACTTTTTGAACACTTCTGCGAGAGGTAAACCCAAGCTAATTTACGGAGAAACAAGCTTCTACTCTACTGAATATCTGACTAAATAGAGAATTGATCCGACGCAAATATTTCTGAAGGATAACAGTCAATTCCAGTGTGGTTGTGCAGAAAATCTATGAAAACTCTTCAAACTCTTGAATGAAGAGCTCAGGGGCTTAAAACATTAGAGAATTACCTTGGGCGAGAAAAAACACAAAGACAAAAACCACAAACCTCTCGGCGTGCACACTGCCATGCTGGTCCTTACAGTTACATGTCAGAAGTCTATTGCAAGTCCAGCACAATGGCGCCCCTGACCACCGGGCCTATTCCTTCTGTTTGTTTACCCTCTAATCATCAATAGGCACACGGCGAAGCTGTCAGAAGACTGGCAATGTGCAGATCATTAGTTACGGCTCTCACTATGTGGGCCTTTGCCATTGCGCCGTTTGCCACGTTTAACGCTTCCGCCAACACAGTCCCACCTCTAGCCTATCCAGTTGCGACTTGCCTTGAAGCACCTTTGCATGTTATTAGTCGGAACGGACCCAGAAAGCTTCAAATAAAAGCCACTGGTTCATGAGATCCCTTTTTTTCCCAAGCAGCCTAGAATAGGCGCGATTCGGATACTTGACCGCTCTGATTCTAAAACAAACCTCTTACTTGTGTCCTCCTGAAACCTTAATACTGAGGTGGACAACACACGTTGAATGGTAACCACCTTCCTCTCACGGTTAGCACAAGCACGAATCCCTTACACGTGTGATAGCTTCTCCCTCCTTTCCAGGGGAGTCCTACATGATCATCTATCAACCGCATGACATTGCTCTCTTGCCAAAGCCGAAACATGTCCTGTCCTCTTTTTTATTGGAGGTGCATTTGGACGCATTTCCCCCTCGCGCAACCCATCGCGCACGAAAAGAAACACTTTTCGGAGACGACTACGTCGCATAAAGACCAGACACTGGCATTGTTTTTTTTTGCCAAACGCTTTGGCCCCGGGAACAGGCGGCTCACTCTGTTAATGAACACTAAAAAGTTGAATGTTACCACTCTCTCAGGTTCGCAAAAGCAGACTTAAGTGCTGATAGCTTTCCTCCTTTCCAGGGGATTCCTACATGATCATTATCCGATGACATTGTCCTCTTGCCAAAGGCAGAAACATGTCCTGTGTTTTTTATGGAGGTGCATTTGGAGCATTCTCCTCTTCTGCAAATGAGAGAAACACTTTTGAGACGCTAATTATCACCCCTCCAGACACTGGCATTGTTTTCTGCACAGTTTGGGGGAACCAGCGTTAATCTTGTTAATGAAACTACTGATGAAAATGCTACTCGATGAAGGCTTTTTTTAATTATTTATTTCGTCAACAATAATGAAGACAAGATGCAAGATGTAACATTACCAAAAGTAAACAGTTTTAATTAAAAACATTCTGTTGACAAAAATATAATAAAAGAAACACTGTTAGTTATTAACAATGCCATGCATACAGTGTGTTTGGAAGAAGAGGGCCAAAAAAAAACTGTTTTCTTAATTAAAAATAATTGATTCAAATACTGAAATCACACTTGTATGTAAAGGATTGACTTGCTCAAGCTAAAAGAGCTGCTTTGCAGGTTAATTAGGTACTACACATAATGAAATATTCTAAACAGCCTCTACATATGAATTAATAAAAAGCATGAATAATGAATATCTTCTAAACAATAGCTATAATTTCAGAAGTTGTGCATGTCTATATTGTTTCAGATCAACATACAGACATTTCCCTGAATTAAAATGTGGCTAAAATTTGATCTTTTAAAATTGAACACTCTCATGATTTTGTACACTGTCAATTAAAATGTTATTTTCATTGATAAAAATGGCATGACATATCAAAACGGGAATAATATTTTAATATTATAAAATCTCAAACATTAAATATTCCATGACAAAATTTAATGAAAAAAAAAACTTTATTGAAATACTGACTAAAGCTATAACAAAGCGAGAGGACAAATGACTAATAACAATAAAAAACTTTTTTAAAACTAACAATGGTGGGAACCTTTTAGATACTGGAAAACTGCTTGTAGAGGCATTGCTCTGAAAAATAAAATGTTACTAATACTAATAATATAATAATAATATGGGTGGGAATAATATAACTTTCTAACTAATTAGATTTAATGGTTTTTTTTAATGATTAATGCAATATTAAAATATATAGCACTTTTAAAACCATTGACAACAACAATACTAATATACTAATAATAATAATAATAATAATAATGCAGTTTATTTATAAATCACTTTTCTTAAACCTTTTTTTCTTAACCCATCTGAAACCTCATCCACATCCCTAGCTCCTGAAACCTGGATCCACTCTCCCCCCATCCCATCACACCACACCACATGCAATACATGAAAACTGTTGAAAACCTCAAGAACATCGTGCAATTCTGAGTGTGCTACACACAGGTGAGTGGGCCTGTGCAAACCACCTGTAGTAACACACTCTTTTTTCTCTCTGTATGCACCAGACACTTTCTTATAAACACTCCGTGTTACAAGAACTTAATAAGGACTTAACAATGTTTACTTGTGAATGCACCACAAATCACATTGCACTACTTGCTTCTTAACCTTAAATACCTCTTTTGCACAATACCATGTACAGTTATTATGTAAAGTACTTATATAGTCTCTCTTAGGTTGTGTGTATGTATAGTCAAATATTTGTAGTATATGTATAGTTAGACTACTGCTTCAGAAAGTTAGCTATGTAGGTCTAAAAAGTGTTCTTACATCTAGTGTTGTATGTTTATATTTATGTTTATTTATGTAGCACCTTGGTCCTGCGAAACACAACATTTCGTTCCACTATATGTCCACACATGTAGCGGAATGACAATAAAGCTCGACTTGACTTTACTTGACTTAAACCCCCATTGTTTGCAAAGAAACTCTCAAGATAGAAAATATGTTTGAAGAATACACAGCACTTTTTTTTGTCACTTTAAATGATGAAAATTATTAAGAAGAGAAAAGGGCGTGGAATTGGGACAGAATCCAGCCCACACTCAAACCTAAGCACCAAAGCTCAGCATGTCTACAACATCTGTGCTTACTTGTAAGCACTAGTAAGAAAACGTCTATTTTCTTCCAAAAAAATTAAACATTGTGGAACTGTAGTCAATTAGAGTAGTTGAGCAGAAAAAAAAAATCCCAAATACATAATTTGAGGCGACAAAGCAAAACATGAGATTCATATCAACAGTGCTACTGTAATTATGGCTGATTTGTTTTGAAAGAGGAATGTAACAGTAGGTCACACTACACAGCCAAAGACCCTCTGGACCAGTTCCATCTTCTCATCAACTCCGTCTGGGTCACGGTGGATAATGTCACTTCTCATTTGGATGATGACATAGTTCAATGGGACCATTGTCCAGGCAAGTAGAGTCTCATGACCTGATGTTTGCCACAGCGGGTTAGCTCTCCAGGGCTAGGCATTTGCACAGGAAGAAATGATGGCCTAGACAAAAGCGGTTCTTATGAAAAGGTGACTGATTTATGGAGGCCATATTTTCACGATCGAGTGGGTGAAAATGTCATGTAAAGGGCTAGTTTGACCTTTTCCATTAGGCTGTGGGAGACAGTATGCACCCATAGAACATGCGAGAGACAAGAGACATGCTCAACACTTCTTTTTTGTGCATGTACTAAGTAAGACTAGCTACATTTAACATGTTAAATTAGTGTATTAAAAACAAAAAATCATCCGAAAATAAACAAACAAACAAACATGGTTAACCATGCTCCCTGAGTCATACATACAATCCATAATAAATTCATTGACTGTAATTTTTAATGCAATTGTTTATAAAACTATTTACTGCTGTTTATGAGCTTGAATGTACGGTAACTATATACTAGTAATTAGGGTTGATATGCCAATTAATTAAATTAACCCAAATTAAGATAAATCAAAAACATTACAATATTGTAACAGTATTATGCATCAATGTATTTGTTTAATTTTCATATCATTGAATATGTAAGCTTATAGCTGGCCTACAGTGTACAGCAATCCATTTAGAACCTGAGGTCAACTTAGGGGCTGTAAAGTATATATTATTGTTTTCTGTCTCTGGTATGTTTTAATTTCTCGGTCACGTTTCACGGTTTTTTCAGCATCTGATCCCATGAGTGTGTTGTTAAAACTAATTCAACATAATGCCAACATAAAAATATTTGACGTCTCTTTCTTATCCCTATCCTGTACTTTGTACCTATCACCTGTACCTGATTTAGCGAGGCATATTGCTTGATTGGGACTACACTGACTTCACACTTGCAAAAGCATGTAAATGGTACGATCCTGAATCACTTTGATAGCAGGAAAACTGATTTTTAGCAACATAAAAACCTTTTGAGACAGAACCAATATGTTTCCGAAGGTTAGCACAAGCTAGCAAAGTAATCGTGACAGATTTGAAAACAACTGACTTTTTACTAGTCAACCACTCATACTGAAAAGAAAGTTGACTAGTTGTGCCTACTTTATGTAAATGACTCACTGTATAACATGCAGCATCAGCAGTCTTTGCTATTTCTGGAAAGTCCAGCACTGCTTTGAGAGAGACTGTGTGAGTGGAGATGATGTCCAGGCAGATGAAATGATGCGGGTGAGAAACAAAAGCATATCATCTCTCCACTGACAGATCCATGCTGCTTGCATTGTCATAAATAGTGCAAAAAAACAGTCATGTCCTATTCACTTATAGTTTCTGTCAGCCTCTGGGCGACATTTGATTAGTTTCAGGGTGGTTTTGCAAGAATCTGGCTGGTATGTGAACACTCTAAACAAACTTTCACAGCACCAGTATGCTTTGTGAGTGCAAACCAAGAAGATGTACAAGCTGGAGGAATCTATCTGTTAGGATAATCATTCATCTTAATAGCGATTGCTTGGCTGGTGCATGATCCCTCAGAAGTATGTGATTTGAAATCTGCCATCTTTGTGCATGGTAGCTCATGGACATTAAGTTATATAGCTAGTTTGTTTCAGCCAATTAGCAGCTCTCCTAAATTGTGACAAAGAAAAGAAAAAAAAAAAAATTCAAAAAATGTCCATCCAGGTGTACCAGTGTTTACACTTGTTATTTTGTCTTCGTCAGTTTTTCTGCCTAATGTCTTCAGACCTTTTCTGTTTCTTCGACTGTGCAGGTACTGATTCTGCTGTTGTCTCCGCTGATACGATAATGAGTGTGTTTCATTGTTCAATTTTCATTCATGCAATTGGCAAGCAACACAATGTTAGTGTATCTACAAAGGTAGCAACCAATGAGTGTCAGGATTCTCTCTGGCGTTTAGTGAAGCTAAACACAGCATACATAATTAAAGCACTTTTTATAGAATTATTATGAGAACAATCTGAGATGCAAGTGTATGTCTGTAATTCAGATTTTCTTAAAAAAAAAAAATTCTTAATGTGTATTTTTTTAATTAGCAAACTACTAAAAGCACTTTTAATATGATGAGGTAATATTAATTTTTTTTTAATAATTTAAAATTTTTTGTAAATAATAAAAAAAAAATACAAAAGTGGAATTAATTGGATCTGCTCGATTACAGCAACCGATCACAGCAACTCCGCATTTTGCAGGTCATTTATGAGTGTTGGAAGATGCTGCCTCCTACACAATCCAGCATATTTGTACAGTGCAGCATTCAATCACTGCAATCCAGGCACATGAATAAGCTTTTTACAAGCCAAAAGTGTGCTCGACTGCACAAACCATTTGGATATATGGCCAGTGACAACAGTGGTTCTCACCCTTGTTTTTCAACTGGGCCGCACTATGGTGTGTCTTATTGACTGCAAGTTGCAGTCAGTAAGACCAACGTGATCTCATGATAATTCGTATGTATTTTACGTAAAATGTGGTTCTATAAAACGTACATTTACTTACGTTTTTACAGGCACTAAAACATACAAATACTTACATATTTTCAGCCTCTAAACGTACAAATACTTACGTATTTTCAGCATTTAAACGAACAAAACTGACGTATTGACGACACCTAAAAATGAATCATTATGAATATTGAAATCGCGGCATTAATTTTATTAGTTTTTAGTTGTCATATGAATTAACTTGTTTTCAATTGCATTATTAAATATTTTACTTATGAAACTATAACATTTTGTTTTGTTGTGATTTCTGCTGCCAGCTCGTTTCCAAGAACATGCCTACATAATGTTAAACACGACTTCACTTTAAACCTTAAAATAAATAATATTTCTGCAATCGTTTAACCTTTACTTGTCATATAATGTTTACTTTGATTGTCATGGGCCACAAAAGGCGTTTTCTCTGACATGCTGTGACTGACAATAGAACTATGAAATATACCAAAAACGCAACATAATTATGAAATGAAACAATTTTATTTGTGCGCTGTAATCCAAATCTTCCGAATCCATACGACTGCGAGGAACAGACCTAAATCCAAGCCTTTTTTCAGCGATCTTCTTCTCACATCCCGAGCAGCGAGTCCAGTGACCGTGAGCAGCAAAGCCCGCGCTGACTGAAGCGCTCTTTACAAATTCAAATGTTGCCGCTTCAAACGACAGGTTTTACGGCAGGTTAATCGAACGCCCATTGGCTCTCGCCTGCATTCGTCACAGATTGCGACATGCCGTGGTTCTGGTGAGGTGTGTTTGAATGATGCATGCTTACAGGTAGGAGTGGAATTAGCGACTATAAATATATTTTAATGCTATATTGTTACTAAAAGTTTTATTTTCCTGCGTATTTCGGTCATTTGCGTTTTATATCCTTTATATATCGCTATAAAATGGGTAGGTTAAGGTTTGGGGGTAGGTTAAGGGGTCTAAAAATCTAAATTGCGTATTAATAAAATGATAAAAATGCATATTCACTATAAAATGGGTAGGTTTAGGTTTGAGGGCAGGTTAAGGGGTCTAAAAATCTAAATCGCTTATTGATAAAATGATAAAAATGCATTGATATGAATATCTAAATGATGTAAATGATGTAAAAGATACGTAAATATTTTACGTTTTTTAGCTAAAAATACGTATGATTTGTACGTTTTAAACGTCGAAATACGTCTAAATTGTACGTTTTAGCATGATTAAAAACGTACAAAAGTGTACGTTTTGTGCTTGTAAATGTTACGTATTAATACCTACGGATAAACATGAGACCAGGCTGGTAAGACACACATGGAAGCGTGACTTGGTGCGTGACACTGCAGAAAATGTGAACATTTGCAAAAGTATGGATTGATTTGCAACTCTTGATTGGCAGTTGCAACATATCTTTCTCTCTGTTGTATGTCCAATACACCCTCCTATTAAGAAATGAGTTAAGTCACCATCTTTGAGCTGTGCAGTGTCCTCACTTTATTTTGTTTCATTATTGAGCTTATATATGTTTTTATTTTTATTTTTTTTTACCCACTTTGTTGGTATTGGCTGTTTACACTAACTCTGCCATCAACATGTGGTTGAACCAGTCAACACTAAAAAAGATGCCTATTAAATAACAGTGGCATAAGGAGAAAAGCACATGTCAGTAACTTTTGACGTGATCAATCTGAGTTTGAATCTGCCTTTTGCCAAACTCGTTCTGCTCACTTTTCCCATCACACATCAGATCGGAAAGGCAATAAATAAATGAAGAAAAAATTAGCAAAATGTAAATAATTTATATATTTCATATGGTTTTGTATATTTATAACAATAATATTTATATAAATGTTTATTGGATAGGCTTAGGGGTAGGTGCAGGTAGGGCTTTATTGTCCCAATAAGACGGCATCCATTTAACTGTGCGTTCACACCGCTGCCGTCGAGAGTGTCAAAAATCGCTCTGGCCGTTCTGCCAACAACGCTGTAGAAAGATTTGTGGACGCTCTGACATAAATCGAATGCTCATCTTGTATTTAAAGGGGACGCAAATCAAGCAAGCTTGTTGATCTTGTGCAGACTGACCACAAGGAGGGTAACATTATAAGTTAACCTCATTAAATATTGTTGAGGACGAAGTATTAAGATCCTTTACCTAATAATGTATAAAGCACTAATACCACACTGTAAAAATACTCTGATACAAGTAAAAGTCGTGCATTGAAAATGTTACTTAATAATCAGGTATAAACATTACTTAATGTAAGTATAATCAGGAACGTTGATTTAAAGGTTTAAAAGTGAACTGGGACTACTATACTATTATTTATTATATCATTAGATTGTTATTCCTATAACGTTGATGCACATCAGCATCTCACCAGGAACACCAACAATCTCAGACACCTTGGTCCACGCATCATTTAAAAAGAAAAAAGTATGTCCCTGTATGCAAACAGGGACACGTGGCAGATTATTGGTAAACCCGCCACAGCAATAATCAACCTCTCCTCCATTTTGCTTGGGAACTAATGTGGTCGGAAACAAAGTTTATAGGACTGCGTTCTCTGGAATCCTCTCAAGCGGTGGACTTCTACGTTCCGATTGGTTGCCGTCAAACCGCGTCATAGCTCATTACCATAAAGTTGACCTGATTTCAACCCTCCTCGATGCCCTCAACGTCCAAGACGCGCCGCGCCGCTGCTAGCCACCGGCTCACATTGAAAATGAATGACTTCCGGCCACTTTGACGCTCTCGACGGCAACGGTGTGAACGCACAGTAATAGTTTTAATTAAAAAATTATAATTTACTCTCAATGTGTTATTATTGCATACTATATATACTATTATTGCATATTCCACTTGCAAATAGCCGCTGACAACTTTTTACCCTGAGGATTATCTCTTGTTCAGTTCATGACAATGACATTCCAGGAAAACCTTATTTTTTTGAGTTGCTAATGGGACACACTTTAAACTAGCTCACATTGCATTCAGTTCAGCAAACACGTTTTTTTGTCAAGTTATCTTGAGAGCTGTGTCCTGAGATCCAAGTGGGTATTTTTTTTCTCAAATACTGCATGGGTGGTATTGAAATGTCTTTTGACATCGTAGGTTTTGCATAAACCCAGCATTTCAAATTGAAATACATTGCTCCCTGAAAGCAATTGAATTATTCTATTCTTCCACACTATTCTATATTGCTAACCGCATCAACTGTATACAATGTACACAGAAATCTATTTTATTTAAAATAAATAAACACACAGACTGTAATAGCATAACAGACTGTAATAGCGTAACATTAACTGGCCTACGGCTAGATCTTATTACTTATTAAGAAATTTCTGAAATGCCTATGGAGGCTAGAACCAGGTCACTGAAGAAGTGGGCAGTCATTGTTGAGCTATGTAACATACAGTTCAGGATTCTGTTGTCCCTTATGAGTGTTTCTTAATGTTATTTGATATACTATCAGAAGTGAAACACTCCGGTCCACTGAGTATACATCAACACTGGTACACACTACCAAGCTGGCAATGAGTAGGATGTTGTCTCGCTCTCACCTTATCCTCTCTAACCCTCTCGTCTCCAAATCCCCATAGCTAAGGGTCTTGAATAAGACAGGATTTCTCATTCTTGCAGACTGAATCGTCTTTTAGATGGAGGAGCCTGCCGGAAAGGAGCGGAGATACAGCTCAGCAGGGTGATTCCTCATATAAGCCGAGGTGCTGACTGAATGCAATGATGCAATCGAAAAGACAGTGAAACCCATCATGAAATAATTGTTTTATAGTTTTCTTTTCCTGCCCGAACAATGTGAATTTTAGCTGCTGATCTGTGCAAGCCTGCTGTTTCACCTGTTTTATAGCATATCAGTCAGATTACAAAAGTAGTAGCAAACATTTATCTATCTATCTATCTATCCATCAAAAGTATTTATCCACAGTGTCTAGAATTAACATGTAATGGAATTACGTAATTTAACTACAAGATAAATGTAATTATAATCAGTTACAGTTACTGAGAAAAAAAAGTGTAATTGAATTACAGTTACTTATGGAAATTCTAACGATTACAAAGGGGTTACATCCAAATTTTTCACATATAGATTTAAATTAGTTTTTTCATAAATTACATTGACGGGTCTAAAGATGATGGGATCACCTGATGGTGAGGGGTTTCAGGAGTTTACGATAAAGAATAGGACACATGCTTATTCGATAACTGTTTAATTCCCTATTTGTTTTATGTATTAACTCTTTTTGTTAAGATTAACAGTTTTTTTTTCAAGGCATTGTTAGATGCCAGTGTTTCCTGACATAGCTATGCAAATATTTGATTTCAAAACAGTATCATAGCTATTAAACTATTTGTTGTTAAATCTGTATTTAACCTCAGAACGATATAAAAATAAAAAAGAGGTGCTAAAGTCTGATTTTGTGGTGGCTGCGCTTTAAAAATGAATTATTATAATCTTAATTCAAATGATGAAGGCTTTTGAAAGTCTGATAGTATAATCAGTCTTGAGTGCTACTGTAAGTTTAACCATGCCTGGTTTAAATGTATAAAAAATGATTAACAGATGAAAACATTTATTAGAACATTTTGAAAAGTAATCAAAAAGTAATAAATTGTAATCAGTTACATTACTTTAATAAAGTAATTGAAATAATTTCATTACTTAATAAATTTAAATAGGGCAACTTGTAATTGTAATACATTTCCAAAGTCACCTTCCCAACACCGTTTATCCATCTGCAATATCTATATACAATATCTACCCATTTACAGTATATATTCATAGTTTGTATCCATCTACAGTTATCTATCTATGCATATCTATATTTGTATCTATCCTACAGTGACTATCCACATTATCTATCTACAGTATGTATTAATCTACACATGAGTGTCAGAAGTAAGAAATTGCTTTTACACCACATACCTGGCAAGGTTTCCCAAAAATGAACACTGCAAAAAATGTCTAGTAAGTTGCTTTGAACAAAAAAAATGATTTACTAGCCTAGTAATAAAGTCAGATAACTGTTAATATTATTATAACAATATAGTGTAAGTATAACTGTAATTAAATGCTGCAACAAAGACTACATGATGCATTTAAAACAAGGTAAACAAATGAACATTCACTTAAATACCAGCTTGTTTAGTGACATTATGTGAGCACACAGCAAGACCCACTTGAGCAGCGGATATGCTAAGATGCTTTGTTTAACTTGCTGTGTCGCGGTAGTGCAGCAGGGGAGTAGTGAAAACATGGAATGGAGTTTAATTTATGAGGACTCTGAATGAGCCAAGTGGAATGTTTCCCCTTCAGGAACTCGAGCTGCGTCCAGATTCGCTTTGGGAACGCCCTTGCGTGACTGCGTTCTGAAGCACGTGTCAAATTCGTCCAATGGAGCAGCGAGACGTCACGAGCTGGGTGACGTGAGCGCCAGGAAGTATAGAAGCGCATCCGGCAGAGCACAAGTTAGTTTCTGCTCTTCAGTAGCGCTCTGTGTATGTGTCTGTCTATTTACTGTTGTCTGTCTGCACAAGCACTATATAAAACAATGAGAAAGTCTATGGCGAGCGAACGACCTTACAAACGCTGTGTTTCTCCCTGCCCACGATATCTGGCGGCAGGGAATACACACAATTTGTGTGTTGTTTGTTTAGGAGTGGAGCATGCACAGTCAGCTTTCGAGGAGTTGATTGTCATCACTGCGAGTTACTCTTGCTGTGTATGCTCCGCTCTCGCCTGGCTGTTTTTGATGAGAGTGGTCAGGCTCGCGATCCCGCTGGCAGCGTTCCCGCTGTTGCCGAGGCACAGCGCAGACTGTTGTCGTGGGGATCGCGGGTGGATTTAGCGGAAGGATCCGAGACGGGCTCGTCCTTTTCTCGGTCCTCACCCGCTAGATCCGCGGCTCTCTCTCAGCCGTTTCGGAAGCCCGCTCGGCGGTTTCTTCCCCCCCCCCAGAGAGATAGAGCCAGACGCTTCATCTATCTTCCTTCGAGGAGGTGGTTGTGATGAGTGTCGAGACAGAGGAGACTGTGGACTCGCCACCACAGTCCCTCGCGTATGAGGTGTGATTCGTGATTATGGGGTGTGTTTCGTGCATTCGCCAAAATAAAATATCGTTTGGCCAGCCTAGAAACAGGACGCTCGTCCTAAAAATAATTAGACGAGCATGTTCTGAATCCAGATCACAGCCTTCACGACGGGGGCCTTCCGTTTTCCCTGATCTCCATGCTGAGGTGTCAAGATCGTGGGAGAAACCGTACTCATCCCGTATTACAGCCCCACAGTCTCTAATTATTCAGAAGAACACCGTGGGGCTGAATGATAAGGTGTATGGGGCGATGCCAGTGGTGGAGCAGATGCTTGCGAGCTATCTCTCAGCATCGTCCCTGAAGGCCCCGAAGCTTCCCACCAGGCCCGTTAGGCTTACATCGAGTCTGGTTGGGAAAGCTTATATGGCGGTAGGTCAGGCTGGCGCATGTTTGCACACCATGGCGGTGCTACAAGCATACCAGGCTGACCTGCTCAGGGGTGGGACTGCTGAGTGGCAGCAGCCCAAGCCATAAAGCTCCTCATATCGCCAGTCTCAAAAAAGAGAGCGTTGCAACCCGCACCCCTCCACAGAAAGATCGGGGGTCGGGGCGATGCTCTCAGTTGGGGTCTTCTAGAACGTAAATGGATCTGTGGACCGTTATTTGTCTAAGAGGACCTCGGCGAAATGGTCCTACCATTGTCAGGTCCCTGAGGGCAGCCCACCTGGAGAGGAAAGGATAACACCTCAGTATACGGTGCCCAATCCTCCTCAGTGCCCTCATGGAGGCATATTGATACTCCTGCCACCCTTGGTGCTTCAGGGCTCAGTGAGCTCAATGAGCTCCGACGAGCGAAATTCCCAGCTGCCGCACGGCAAGCGTAACGCACTGGGGGGCGGGGGGGTGGGGGGGGGGGGGGGGGGGGGGGGGGGGGGGGGGGGAAGGCTCGCCCACTCAAGTGATGTGCTACAGCAGTCGGGTCGGTTGTGCCCTCAGTGCCCTCATGGAGGTTCATTGATACCCCTGCCACCTCGGTGATTCAGGGCTCAGTGAGCTCCGACGAGCGAAATTCCCAGCTGCTGCCCGGCAACGGTACGGCACGGGAGAGCTCGCCCCCTCAAGTGAGGGTGCTACAGCAGTCGGGTCGGTTGTTCCTTCGGTGCCCTCATGGAGGTTCATTTATACTCCTGCCACCTCGGTGCTTCAGGGCTCAGTGAGCTCAGACGAGCGAAATTCCCAGCTGCCGCCCGGCAACGGTACGGCACGGGAGAGCTCGCCCCCTCAAGTGAGGGTGCTACAGCAGTCGGGTCGGTTGTTCCCTCAGTGCCCTCATGGAGGTTCATTGATACCCCTGCCACCTCGGTGCTTCAGGGCTCAGTGAGCTCCGTCGAGCGAAATTCCCAGCTGCCGCCTGGCAACGGTATGGCACGGGAGAGCTCGCCCCCTCAAGTGAGAGTGCTACAGCAGTCAGGTCAGTCGTTCCCTGCCGGTCATCCGCTTCAGGGCACCGAACTGGCTCCTCTAATAATACCAGACGCCAGCCTCGAGAGGCTGGTTCCCTTAGTAGATTTTCTGGTAGCGTGGAAACTTCTACCAAATATCTCAAAGTGGGTCCTGCAGATTGTAGAGGAAGGTTACAGAATCCAGTTTGGTTCTCGTCCGCCTTGTTTCAACGGGGTCATCCCCACACTAGTGGTCCCCGAGCAGGCTCTGGTAATGGAACAAGAAGTAGATACTCTCTTGAGGAAGGGGGTCATAGAACGTGTTCTTCCTCTCTCGAGAGCGTCCGGGTTCTACAGCCGTTACTTCATCATTCCGAAGAAGGATGGGGCGCGTCTTCTGAACCGCGCTATCAAACGGCTTCGGTTCAAGATGCTCACTATCAAGCAGATAGTATCTCAGATCCAGTCAGAGGACTGTTTTGTTATGATAGATCTCAGAGATGCTTATTTCCATGTTTCCATCCTCCCTTAACACTGGAAGTTCCTGAGGTTTGCTTTCGGGGGCGAAGCATACCAATATAGAGTTCTTCCCTTTGGCCTGTCACTCTCACCCCGCACTTTCACGAAGTTTGTGGATGCTGCCCTGGCTCCGTTGCGACTCCATGGCATCCGCATACTCAACTACATTGACGATTGGTTGATTTTAGCTCCTTCAGAGCAGATAGCGGTTCGACATCGAGATGTTGTTCTCGCTCACATGAGAGAGTTGGGCTTAAGACTAAATGCCAAGAAGAGTGTGCTTTCTCCATTACAGAGAACCACCTATCTGGGCGTGGTGTGGGATTCAACCACAATGCAGGTACGTTTGTCTCCTGCTCAGATCGAGTCGATCCTCACTACAGTCACGAGAGTGAAAGAAGGCCGTTCACTCACTGTCAAGCAGTTTCAAAAACTGCTGGGTCTGATGGCAGCTGCATCCAACGTGATACCTTTTGGCCTGCTTTACATGAGACCCCTACAGTGGTGGCTCTAGACCAAGGGTTTCTCCCCGAGGGGAAACTCGCTTTGCATGCTCAAGGTCACGCGGTGGTGCCTACGTGCCTTAGACATGTGGAGGAAGCCTTGGTTCTTGTCTCAGGGCCCGGTGCTGGGAGCTCTTTGTCACCATGCGATGCTAGTGACAGATGCATCCCTCACCGGTTGGGGTGCGGTCATGAGTGGCCACCCTGCCCACGGTCTGTGGAGTAGTCGCCATCTGACGTAGCATATCAATTGTCTGGAGATGCTGGCCGTATTTTTAAAAATTTGAGGCATTGAAACAGCTATTCCTCCCAGACCTAGAAGGTCACCATGTGTTGGTGCACACCGACGACACAGCGGTGGTCTCTTACATCAACCACCAGGGAGGTCTGCGTTCACGCCCCTTTTACAATTTGGCACACCAGATCCTTGTGTGGTCCCAGGAGAGGCTCCTCTCGCTGAGAACGATGCACATTCCTGGGCAGCTCAATGTGGTAGCAGACATCCTGTCGAGGCAGGGGCCGAGGCCCGGGGAATGGATGCTTCACCCCGAGGTGTAGCCTATATGGAGTATATTTGGCTAGGCTCAGGTGGACCTGTTTGCGACTCATATGACATTGCACTGTCCCCTCTGGTTCTCTTTGATTCATCCAGCTCCGCTGGGGCTGGATGCCATTGTACAGGCTTGGCCGAGGCTTCGCCTGTACGCCTTTCCCCCAATCGCTCTGCTCCAGGGAGTTCTGGAGAGAGTACGCCGGGATGGGGTCCGTCTGTTACTAGTAGTATCCCCGTTCTGGCCGGGCCGAGTATGGTTCTCGGATCTGATTTCCCTTCTCGACGGTTCTCCATGGGAGATTCCCGTCAGGAGGGACCTCCTCTCACAGGCGGAGGGCACGTTATTTCACCCCCGCCCGGAGCTGTGAAAGTTATGGCTGTGGCCCCTGACGGGGCACAACTAGTAGTTTCCGGTCTCTCAACTGAGGTTGTTGAAACCATCCTCCAATCCAGAACTCCCTCCATGAGGAAACTGTACGCTTGAATTGTCAAAAAAAAAAGGGGTGACAAAAAAAAAAAAAAGAAACTTTTTCACTTCCGTGTAGAGACCGCCAGCAGTCGACCCAGCTAGCTTGCCCAGTTGGTACGTATGGAGTTCCTGCGCCCCGTTTTCTACATGTTAACCCACTCCACCCGAGGTCTACTGGCGGCCGTGCGTCTACCATGCCCCTGTAAGGGAAACAGGTCAATAATTTTTTAGCTCAAAGGGAATCATTTAAGAACTCCACCATTAATATGTAAGGGAATTAAGGACAGAATCACAGTTTTACGGTTGATCACTGAGACGGCCATCGATTCATTGAACGAGCCGTATGACATCAATTCTGCAATGGAAA